>VXBT01007253.1:146710-246548 GCA_013400235.1 Oriolus oriolus | reverse complement strand
CCCCCCCCCCGCCGCTCTCTGGGCTGAGGACGCCGCCGCCGCCGCCTGCCCGAGCACCGCGGCGCGGGCCAAGGGTGGCGGCCGGCGGACCGCGGTCACCTACGTGATCAACGAGGCCAGCCAGGGGCCGCTGCTGGCGGCGGAGAGCGGCGCCCTGCAGAGCCTGCGGGAGGCGTGCGAGGCGGTGGGGGCCGCGCTGGAGACCCTGCATTTCGGCAAGCTGGACTTCGGCGAGACGGCGGTGCTGGACCGCTTCTACAATGCAGGTGAGAGGGACTGCCCGGCCGGGGCTGATGATCGCCGCCGCGGGACCGGCTCGGCCCGGGCTTGCCGTCACCGCCCCGGGTTCACCGCGGGGCGGCAGGAGCAGCTCCGGCCGCCGACCCCTCCGCGGGCTGAGCCCCCGGTGCCCCCGCGGCCCCCGGCTGCAGTGACACCCCCCGGGTGGCCACGGAGGGTACGTGGGGAGGCAAAAGTGCGCCAGAGCCCGCTTTTGTCCCCCGCGCTAATGGAGAAGAAACTCTTATGTCAGCAAGCGTGCTGTGAATCAGCGCTTGTGGCTGCTACCAGCGGGTTAAACGTGCCCTGGCTGTTTTCTCTCGGTGTCCTAACAGAGTGCAGGGATGCGAATTTGTACTAGTACGATGAGTGCGGGCTGAACCAGGCAGGAGCTGCGAGGCCACGGGAGCTTTGAAAAGCAGATTTGACCCCAGACGTGTAGCTGGACAATTTCTTAGTGCTGACACAGTATCTGGGACGCTCCAGGTGTTTGTGCTTGGAAGTTTGTGCTTTTGATATTGGTTGCATAAAATATACACGATGGATGCGCTTGAACAAAGAGCTGCGCACACCAATCTAGTTTAGTTGGCAAGAGTACCCAGGGCTGCATCCTCTCACCCCAGTTTGCCAGCTGCATAGTGATAAAAGTATAGCACCCTCATTTGAAGGTGTGGTGGCCTGAGGTTCTGTGTTATGATGTAACTGGCCCTGTTTTTAAAAATAATAACAAAAAAATTCCCCCATCTGTTTATCTTACTGACAGATACATGGTGTGAATGTAGAATAAAAAACATCCCTGCTTGCCAGATTTTCGAAGACTTCATACAACTAAGCTTATACTACTGAATTAATGGCTTTTTGCTTTGAAAAAATCAGAAGCAGGAAATTGACCTGACCTGCAATTTTAAGCTTATTGTGTGATGTGGCTTTGGTGTATATGAAATACATTATAAAAATAAGCATTTAACAAGTTTTGTCAGATACTGTAGTTTCCTCCTCTCCTGGGGAGGGGTGAAGAAAAAGGGAACACCCCCCCCAAGCAAACAAACACAAACCTCCTGGCAGTATTGTAACCAGTTCTCGCAAAAGACTCTTCAGCACAGGCATGTATATGCTGTCACCTCTTTGAAACTTTGCAAGCTTTGCCTCATGGACTGCTGCTTTCAGTTCAGCGAGGTGTGCGATTCTGAAACGTGTACTCTCAGTTTATTCCTTCTGCCCCATGCAGAGCTGTGTCCTTAGAAGTAACAATTCTGAGAAGTCAGAGGGGCTGTCCTCATAGGTGGAAATAGAAGGCCATCGAGTTTCATTGTAGACCTTATATTCTCTGCATTCAGCTCAGAGATCAAGCACCCTGCCATCTCTTCATTCCAGGGCTGGTGAAACCTGAGAGTCTCTTTTGGTTCTGTTGTGGAAGCTGTCGCATAGTGAGGCTCATGAAGTTGAATTATCCCTGTTGTTTGTGTGCCTCTTACACAGGTTAATTTTTAGACTCTGAGCTGTTCAATAGGTGGGGTCTTGATAGTTCATGGAGACTTCTCTTATAATGGGAGAATTTTACTTGAAGTGGGCCCCTTGTAATTCTGGCAGTAGGCGTCTGGCATATAGTGCTACATAACTGCATGCTTATGTAATACAATTTGCTTATTTCAGTGGCTTTCCAGCAGACTGTAAATGTGAAAACATTACTTTTTCTTTCGTCCTGTTTGGCTGGAATTTAGTGGAAGTGTTACAAACCAGAAAAAGTACTTTGTCATTCTGCTTTAGTAGCAAAGTCCATAAACCTGTACAAAACTGGGAGAGATGATCACCTCTAGTGCCTGAACTGAAGACACTGAGATGTGGAAGTTTGTGTCTGCTCCGCATATACTCTGTACTGTCTGAACTGACCAGTGATAAACCAGCTGCAATCCCAAAACCTGTGTTATGCTGCTGATCTTAGGTCTGGAGGGATCTGTGGATTTTCATACTTGTGTCTTTGTCCCTGTTGCGCTTTCTACGCTCTCTCTGTTTTTAAGAATTGGCTGATCTCCAGAAACTTTAAAGTAGTGAAAAAAAATCTCTCTCAGATTAGGAACAACATTAAAGAGTAGAAGCTGTGTAGTAGAAGAATGCAAATGGGTAACAATGTAGGGAACAAAACTGAAACAGCCATGGAGGGTGTAGCTTTTGCACCGGTTTTTTTTTTTAACTGCTCTAACAGGGTGGTGGGACAGAGAATTTGTAGGTGACCTAAACTCCTTCTCTCTTACCCTTCTTGTCCTCTTTTGCTATGTGCTTTCAGTGGTCAAAGGTGATATTAGTAATACCATAAAGAATATCTGCACACTATGTTATTTTAAAAAAGTAGTGTGTGAAAATAGCACAGCATGACTAAATAAGAAACAAAAAATCAGCAGTGAAAGTACGTGACAGTTAACTGGTCATATTCAGGGTATAAAGTCTTCCTGGATTCATTGTAAAGGCCAGCTAAATTGCAAGAATAAGAAATTATGTGATTTCATGAAGGTTTGGAAAATCAAACATATAACTGTGATTGTATGAAACAAAACAAAACATTAAACCTCTCAACTCTCGTAATGCATGTAAATTAACAGTGATTTGCAGGGATAGACCTACAGTATAACATACCTGTACATCATTAAGGCTTCCCTTTTTAATGTCTTCTTTTTTGCTATGTATAACACAATCTGAAGTCTTGGTGATTTCTGATGCATGTTTGCTTCTTGTCTTTCACTGCTACAAAGAGAACTTGAAGGAGTATTAAGTAAAATATCTAAGATGAAAATACTCATCATCCGCTCTAAATGTAGATTAGCCTGCTAATAATCTCCTTCTGCCAGCTTCAGTCAACTATGGCCCTTAAATGCTGAGACATAATTAGCAGTGCATATTTAGTGAGTAGGTGTCAGCTATGTATAATTGAACCATGCATGCACCAGCTATTAAGAATGAGCCTAGTCTAGCATTTGTGACTGTGTGGCTTAAATTCCACTTGATTTCAGCAAAAAATTTTAAAATTATTTCTTGAGAAGCAAGTGTCAAATGAGCCCTGGAAACTGTAGAAGTGTCTGACAAAAATAGAGATTTCAATATTTATCACATTTTCTTCCACTTAAAGAGGAAGGTGAGGAGAGGAAAATGTAGTTCAATTTCTTGCAAAACTTGATGTATCTGGATTTGATCAGCTGTCTTAAGGACTCTTTTCCTTTGCAAAGAGAGTATAGAGAGAGTTTTTCTTTCTTTCTTTTTGTTTTTTTGTCGCCAGTAATTTTAAGTTGCTGCAGGTGAATTACAGGTATCTCTCAGATTCAGCCTAATTTTTAAACACTTCAGGAATATTTTAACAGGCAATTAGAGATATGCCAAAATGCATCTGAGACACCATTCTACAGTGAAAGAGGTAATCATGGTATTTTAAAAGTCACTGAAACGAGTGATATTTGTAATTAAATGGCATTTTCTCTACATTTTAATGACCAGATCTGCATATCATGTTGATTTTTCTTTAATTGCTCAGTTTCTTTTGGAAACAGCCATAAATGAGTGTAAAGTACTTACAGTTTGTTTGGCTTAGGTAAGCATTCTTCTTCTTTTTTTTTTTCCATCTTTTTTTGGCAATTGAAATTAGAATGATTTTGTTTCTGAGCAGATCTTTACACAGTCACTTTGTGTTACATAAGTGCATCAAGGACTGGCTGAACAGACCGTTTGAGAAAAACAAAATAGGTAAAAGTATGGTAAAAGGAAAAAAAGGTTGCATGAATCAGTAATCTGAGTCAGCTCTTCATGGGAGGGAGGTGCTCTAAGTCAAGGTAATTTCTTCACACATGTTTTTAGAATTAGACAGGGATTTGTATGGTAATTTGCTAGATGCACAGTATTGGGCATTCTGACTTTTAAATACAGTCTCAGAGGGACTAGTGGAAGATAAGAAAGATCACACAGTGACTGAGGAGGATATGGGTTTTCTAATCTGTGCAGTCACTTGTTTTAGGTTGGTTCTCAAGCTAAACAGCTTGACTGATACACTTTTAATATAAAACTGTCCTTCTGACTTTAATGTTATCTTATAATGGGGAATGTAAATTTCATGAGCTTCTTATGCTCAAGTTTCATCCATCAATGGCCCTTAGGATAGATAGCATTTTCTACTAACACTGTTGTGTGGGGCTATTGAGGTAATTCTCCAGAACAGCAATGATCAAATAAAGTACTGTTCATCAAATAAGAGATGATAAAATAGGTTTAATATCTTGCCTTTATTTCTGGAATTCAGCATTATTGCTTTCAGAATTTGTGCAGTCTTGGGCTCGAGACTGGCAGTGTTGGCTTACTGGGCTTAGAAACATAGTGTGCAACATTCTTGGGAAGACTCTTGGTATCAAAAAGGACAAAAAGTTCGGAGAACTAGTACAGTCACTTGTGTGAAGGTGAACTTTACGTCAAAGATGTTCTACATGTAAGTTGTTTTCTGCAGATTCTACAGAACATTTGCAGATTGTGCATTTAGAAACATTTACAGGCACACAGAAATGCAGTAAAGCAGTACCAGGGCTTAACGGCATTCTTGTGGTTTCTTCCTCTGAATTTGATAAATTCTGTGGTGCTATTTTTTTTAAAGTGGGATTTATGCCTTTATATAAATTTCCTGAAGTTTGTGGTTGTGACACACTAATGCAGACTTCCCTCTTAAACCCAAAGGAGGTTGTATTCTATTCAAAACTGATGTTCTTGATTCTAGAAGTTGGTGTATATATTTTCTGTGGTAAAAAGCAGCACGTGTCCTACCATATTAACTCTTTGTAGGAGCAAAAAATTCACTGCCAGAGAGAATAATCACAAGCTTTATTTTATTCCACATTGTCTGCCAGAACAGTTAGGTGTTTTTCACCACCTTTTTCTCTGTGCCTCCTGATTAATATTTTTTAATTTCACTGACAGAGTTTTGTCAGGAACTTGAAATACTGCACATACTTTCTGTGATTATGCAGCACTTACATTCGTATCTTATTTTACTTCTTTTTAACACACCCCTCATTCCCCGGGTGCTGCTGTATCCCCACTACTGTTTCTATAGCATCATGACTGGAGAATCAAATGATAGTTCTTATTTGTGTAGAAAGAAGGAGAAATTATCCTGATGCATGATTCTGGTCCGATTTCAGTGTCCAGAAAAACCACTCAAAAAGTAAAAAGAAATTTAGTCCCACTGACAGTGGAAATCATGTTGAAAAATTCTGTATTTCAGCAGCAATATGATGCAAGTGATGAGTTGGAGCAAGAGGTGCCAAGTAAGTTAATAATGGTGTGCAGACCTGAGCTGATGGCTGTCTTGGGAGTATGACTATAATCATGTCGGGGGTGTGAAGTATTATGAGTACAGAATCTTTGTGTTGGGATGCATAGCCCATATTGTAATGTTTAGGTGGGGTGGATTATAAAGCTCCTTTTGGTTCTGCATATTGATTCCAGACTCTCTTAGAAATCAGCATTAGAAACTTAAACCAAATGCATGGCACATCTTCAGTCCAGATGAGTATTTCATTCTAAAGCACCTGAATGTCATCTACATCTACAACAAAAATGATGAGCCTGGAGAAATATCTGTAATCCTGATACAAAGTTTTGTGTTCATAGTGCTAGTGGAGAACTTCTGAATTTATTGCAAAGTTGTGGGATTTACAACAACATATTCACAAGTATTTCCATTGCTGGACCAGCTGTAAATTTTTATAACCAGATTCCAATATTGGTGCTGTATTGCACTACTCTTATCAGCCTACTTGTCAATAGGTGACTGGAAAACTGATATTCCATCAGCTTCTGTCTGAAGTAGAAGGAGCACAGCAGATACACCCTCTCCATGCATGTGGGCTGTGAGACCTGGGTTCTCTTTCAGACTCTGTGACTGGCCTGTCACAGCAGTTTGTAGCTCTGCTGTGCAGAATGAGCTTCCTGGGCTCTCTCCCAGAGCTGAGAGACTGAGAGGCTTATGCAGTGTCTGCCACGGGTGTGAATTTCCAGCCATGTCTGTAACATAAATAACATTAAGGGTATGCTCTTGCAGTATTTCTTTACTGAGGTGCTATCTAAGACAGCTAACTAGAGAGTCCACATGAAAGCTTGTGTTGGATTATTTAGAAGTTACTGGAAGTTACTAGAAGTTAGGCTTTTGAAATGGTACTTTCTCTTTTAAGTGCATCAGGGTGATAGAGCTAGTTTAGAAATACTTCATGGTATTTGCAGTGGTGGGAAGAATGCAGGTTATGAAATTATTTGGGTGTCTTAAATTACAGTAAAGATGTAAAACTCGTGAGGCATCTGAATGAGCAGACATCATTTAAGTATATTCTCCACTGGAGAAAATGCTGAATGGAGCTAGATGAATGCTTTTTGAGTAATGCAGAAGAAAGCTTGTGGCTGATTTTTCTGCAGTTTGCATTTCTGTAGCTCTGAACAGGATGTGTCATAAAGAAATGACTCTTGAATTTGCTGCAGTCATGATAATAATTTGGCTTCTCTTTTTAGTATCTTTCCAAAGTAAAGAAGCCCAATACAAAAAGCTGTAAATGTAGTAAGTGACAACAGCTGAAACAAGTTGTGTTAAAGCCTAAAGATTCAAGCGAAAAGTAGAAAAGGCCTTACACACATCCTTTAGCACCATTGTCCTCAGTAAATTTCACCCTCTGTTATGTCTTAAATAAAACTAAGTTAAGCAAGTGAAAATTTCATTTTTATGGCAGTTTGTTTTCTTTTGTCTTGGTATAGAACAGCTGAGTTTTGAGTGTATTCTGTGGTGCTGATCACTTAAAATTTGTTCCTCTTTTTCCCCAGTGCCTTTGGAGCAGTCTCTATTTGGAATTGCTGTATTTGCATGCATAGGTAACCTGCAAGTTTATTTGTAAGTTAAACCCAAAGGAATTAAAAAACGTCAGTGGCTCTGTAATGTCAGGGATTTTGCAAGTCTATGGTTAATAAAATGGAAGTTATTGCTGGGATTCACATCTTTCATTGTGGGCTCTCTGCTTTAGATTGTCCTCAAACATCCACTGTCCACGGTAGTCTCCTACCACTTCTTCAGTATGGCTTCTCTGGGGGTTTATATTCAGCAATACAGACATACTCAGAAGTACAGCATTTGTTAGAATGAGATAAACATCTGTAGCAATCAGCGAAGTCATCTCATACAGCAGAACATGTGTGTGTGACAGATGACAGAAAAATCTGTTTTGACAATTGAGGGATTTTGTGGTGATTACTGATGGGTAGATTTCTGTAAGAAGTTTGTAATTGTTTGTGTTCCGAGAGAACATGAACCGCAGGCTGAGCTTGACATACAAGCACAGGCTGCTTTTTTGGTTTATATTACTTTTTTCCTCTGAGACTCAAATGCCTTGAGTGATGCAGATATAATATTTCAGTTATGAAGAGCTGCTGATCAACTATTAACAATGGCATGCCAGAGCTGAATTCTCTTCTAAATCGTGTCTGCCTTTATTCATAAACATGGGGATGAGTTTAGATGCAGAATGGGGCTTAAAGATTTCCCACAGTCTGAATCATTTGAAGCCAGTGGGAATCAGTGCTCTTTCAAATCCCACAAGAAACGTATGTTTTGATTTAAGAGCTAGACACCCTTGTAAAAATTTGGCTCTACATTTCTCCCTTACTGTAATAAAGTAAATGAGTTGTTCTGGGACTTGCTTGCTGACTGTGTCAGTGGGTGTCTCTTGCAGAGAGTGTGCTCTGGGTGAGTAAGCAGCTGGTGCTTTCAGTGGTGAAGACAGTTTTTCAGTGATATCTCCGCAGAGGAGTTATCTGCAGTTCTTGCAGAATTTATCTGGTTTTCTTCCCCTTCACACAATACCTGTCTGATACAGTTTTAATGCTGCTTTCAGTACAGTCTTTCTGGCTTATTAGGGACCTATAGACTGAGACCTGCAGTCTGTGAAGTGTGAAGATGCAGGTTAAACTTGTGGCTGAAGTCTATTCTGCAGTGCGCACAAGTCATCTGACTGTACCACGGGGAAGCCCTGGATGTGAACAAGGAAGACTCAGTGATGTACCAGAAGTAAAGGAGTGGTTGTACCACTGTAGGAATTCATTTATAGTTCTGAAGTTGGGTCCCTCCTGCTTGGGATAAATTTATTCAGTTATCTTGACACAGTAGCAAAGTGCTTCATTTAACTGCACCGTGGAGGCACACCCATAAGATTAAATGCTCCTACTTCCACTGCTCCACCTTCAATATGATTTTTGCAGCTACGCATACTTTTTAAAGCATGATAGTACTGGCTTTTCTCTATAGAAGAATGTCTCTGAAGGGAAGCACACTAGATGTCTGCCATAATTTTGTGGTTTATTACTGCCTTTCAATACAATATCTCAGATAAAGTTTCTTGATCTTCCTCCTGGAACCCTATAGCTGATTTGAGTGAAAATGGATTGACTTTAACCTGAATTTAGGCATGCTGACTACTGGTTATGCTTTCAATAATGTGGCATGATACTGACAGCCAGGTTTTTGGTTGTGTGCTGCATCATCTTTTCACTCACTCCTTGCAGCTCCTGCTATCAATGGAAGTGACGTGGCGTCTGTGGAGAAGGGCAGAAGCCATTTGCCTCTTGAATGTTATCTTGTCTTCCAGATCACAGTTGGAAATGACAAGTTTTTGCCAGGCAGTTGGTGTGAAGAACAGAGAATCCTTCCAAATCTCCTTGGGAGTGATATTTTGTCTGTTCTGAATGTTGTCTTAATTCCTGGGTCAAGTGCAATTGCAAAAGCTTCAGTGACACCATCCTGATCACTTTCACTACAAAGAAGTGATTGTTACTTGTGTAAATAAGCTGAAGTCCTATGTATTTATGTTCTGTGTTTCCCTGAGATCAGTATCAATTTTTGTTTTCTGCAGAGCTGAACTTCACTCTTACTTCATATAAAAAGAAATATACTTAATTTGATACTTGGAGTCCTTCAATACGTAATGTCTTACAAAGGTTTTCAGTGACCTTGCAAATCATGCAAATTGCTGTATGCAAACTATTTTCTTTTGCTTATTTTCATGAAACTTATTTCAGGAAATAAAGTTCCCTGATTAACTCATTCAATATTTGTATATTATTTACCTTTCAAAACTATGAAGACTCAAATTTCCACAGCTATTTTTATGATTACATGTTAATTAGAAGAGGAACAGAACTTCTCAACGAGGAAGTTGTTGAGAGACTGTGACTCAAAACCTTGGTTGTTCTAATTTCCTTTTATGTCTTTCAGGGTTTTTATTATTTTGGGAATTTTCCTGGTTTATTAACCAAGAGTAACAGCTCTGTGTATAGTGAATGTGGCACATGTGAAGCATGGCAGACATTGCAGGGCAAGCCAGAAAAAAAGTAGCCCTTCCAAAATATCCTGTACAGCTACATTATTGCTCTACAAAGCAGGTCTTATTATTTTTTTTGAAAGGGTACCTGTGGAGGGGGGAAGGAGCATGTTCTTTAGTGATGTGATTCAAGAGGAAGGAGGGGAGAAAAGGCCCTACCTTTGCCGTGAGAGCAGCTTGATGAGACCAATGCTATTCTCTTTGAGGAAGCGCTGGGGTCTTGCAGCAGTGGCCAGTTCTGATCTGTTCTTGAGGGATTATTTCCTACCCCTACTTCAGAGTGAACAGAGGTGGGTTTTTTCATTCTTCTACTTGCTGCCACAGGCCAAGGGCAGCATGTGAGTACCCTGACTTTCTACAGCCATAGAAGGCCACCTCCAGTGGTGAAGTCTGAACTTCCCATGCAGAAGTCCAGGTCTGTAGCTGGAGAGAAAGTACTTCATCAACATCTCAGTATGAGGAAGGAAGCCCTTTGGCCTCAGCTAGAGCTGGGGACTAGTGGTGTATACTTGGTTCTGGACAAGCCTTTTGGGCTGGATGCTATATGGGCAGCACTGTCTAGAGCTGAGACTGTGGTGCAGCCCAGCCCAGCTGTGCTAGCAGCTTTTTGCTGGATCAGTCTCAGGGTGTATTGCAGAATGCTCTGTTTACAGATGAGAAGTGTCTCAGGCTAGATTTAGCAGCCACTCAAAGAGCTTGTATTGAAGATTTACTCAAATACACTTATTTCACTGAGGCTTAATAGCACCAGAAGTTTGTGGAGGCCATTAAGCATGAAGTGGATTTAACATGGTTTAAGTACTTCAACACATTTGGGTGTATTTCAAAATTCTGAGGTAAATTGAGAAAGTCTCAAAAGTATGTGTTCTAAAAGCATTCCACAAAAGAAACAAGAAAATGAGGATTCTTGCCAGTAATTCTGTTACCAGAAACCATGATCTCCCTTTTCCAGCTGATGCAAGAAGGCCAAAGTGCAATAAAAGCACTGGGAAAATGGACTGAACTAAAGCAAGAGCTTTTGCAGCAAGCCCTGCCAAATGGGTGTGAACTGGAAAATTTCCAGTCCATTTTGTTGATTAACTGCTTGCATTTTGGTCTGTTTTCTGCAGCGTCCCAGAAGTGTCTCTGCTTTGAATGATCAGTGTGTTGACAACCTGATGCTTGTCTCTGTATCCTCTCTATTCAAGTTCCTTAATAGTAGCTTCAGTTGAAAAATTTCCTGGTAGACAGACTTACCAAACCTTAGTGGATTTCAGGTTATGCTGTGGCTGGTTGCAAACTGGCAGATGCCTCTCTTCACGATTTAATTCAGTTCATAAGAAATTATATATTCCTTATCCATTATGAATTGAAGATACTGATTCACAGACACAGAGAGCTGGGGTTGTTCTACATGGAGAAGAGAAGACTTCAGGGCGACCTCATTGTGGCCTTTCAGTACCTTAAGGGGACTTACAAAAAGGAGGGAGAGGGACTTTTTATGTGGGCAGATAGTGACAGGAAAAGGGGAAATGGTTTTAAACTGAAAGGTTAAAACTGGCTTTCAAACTGAAAGAGGGCAGGTTTAGAGTAGATGTTATAAAGAAATTCTTCACTCAGCAGGTGGTGAAGCACTGGAACAGATTGCCCAAAAGTTGTGGATGCCCCATCCCTGGAAGTGTTCAAGGCCACTTTGAATGGGCCCTGAGCACCCTGATCTACTGAGTGGCATCCCTGCCCAAGGCAGCAGGGTTGGAATTAGGTGAACTTTGATGTCCCTTCCAACCCAAACCATTCTATGATTCTGTGATTTAGAGCTACTGCCATAGTAATGTCAAGTACTTTTGCAGTAGGACTATCTCAGACTTCTAACACTGAAAGGCCTAGTTGACATGGCCCGTTTTCAAATAATCCTTAATGCCAATAAATAAATACAAGCAAGATGACAGTTACTGCAATATGCATATCAATATCAGAAAAGAGAATTACCCTCCTGCTAAGAGTAAACTGCTGCCTCACTCTAGCTGCAGGGCTAAGTAGGGTAAGAAGATCATAAAATCCATTTTACTGTGCACTTACTTCCATTAAGTAGGACTGCTGGAAGAGTTGAGAATATTGTATCCTTTGAGATGCAGTCCCATGGCAGCTTAAGTGGATGAGAAACTGGACTAACACGCTTCTCCCTGGTGCTGCTTTCAGTGCTAAGAGAATTATGTGATGAGGTAGGTCAGGGAGCTGGCCTGATTGCTAACTCACTCCTTTACTTCCTTCTGGTTAGCCTTCTGTTGAGTAAGTTCTGTGAGCTGAGTATGCTTTCCAGAGGACAGACCAAAAGCAGGACTGCAGCAACCTGGGTTGAGATTGCCTAAAGGTGTGGTTTCATGTTATTCTTGATCTTGTCTCCTTGTGGGTTGCCTCATCCTTTCCTCTTCCGGTCAGGGTGGCTAAGGAATGTATTTCATGTTGGCCGTGCCAGCTGTTTGTTTTCTCAGTCTGATGTTTTTCAGATACTTTCAGTTCACGGGAAGGTTTGAAAACATTGTCAGCATTTTGCTCTGTATTAAAACAAAAACTTGAGGACTTCTCATCATCTGAAAGTTCAAAGATTCTGCCACCTGAATTGAAATTTTGACTTCATCTTTGCTAGCAGATGAGTATTTGTGGTGTGGTGTCCCACTCTTAAGGGGAGTACCCAAGATTCATAGGTGCTCATGGTCTAAAGAGGTGACAAAAGTCAGAGGGTCTGCAAAAGCTTACAAAGTTTCATTAGATTATACACTTGCCATGAAAATTGGTATGTTAGTCCATTGTCTCCCCGTATAAGCGGCAGTAGTGGGTTTTGGACAAAGGGGTAGACTGAAAAGGAAGAGAGAGAGATGGGTTAAAGAGGGAGAGAGAGGAAAAAAGGGAGAGAGATCAGCAGTCCTTGCTCCAGCTTTGATCCAGCTGATGATGTGGCCAAGGTCCTGGGGTACACGCACACCTGGGCTTTGTGGGGGTACCTTTTTTCAGTAAGTTTTCTCTGCCCTGGAGAGAAGTTTCTCGCTCTCTATGCAAATTAGTTATGCTCAGTCCATTCTTTTAGACCTTTCTGGAAATGGGTCAGAGTGCTTTGGGGGTCTTTGGTGGTCTTGATCCCCCCTATAGTCCATGCCTGCTTCTCAACCTCATTCCTGCTCTTGGACTGTACTGCGTCGTGCTTATCTCTGGGAGCCAGAACAAGGACATTTGTCCCGGAAAAGTGCTGCCCTACCTCTATATGGCCCCCTTCTCCAGCCACATCCTGTTCTTTCTCACAACAGTCCTTGGTTGGCTCCACAGTTATCCGGCCATTGGTGTTTGGAGACATACACATTACTCCCCTTATCTTCTGGGCTTCTACACATGGATACCAGAGTTCAGTGACCTGTGCTGTTAAGCTGTTATCACTTCTGGCATGCTTTTGGTCTGCGCCAATGAGTAGAGCCTCAGTAGCATTCCCGGTGGCCTGTCTGAAGCGAGCAGCCTGAGGCTAGGAGAATTTAAGACTGATGTAAACCATTCTAAGCCACTTGGTCCTGATGCAGAAATGGGACTTGGGACATGTTTAATCAGTCAGCATTGCTTTACTGGTCTCCTAGTTTAGGTTTAACAAGTGGGCTTCTCTGAAGCTTTTGTTCAGAGCTGAGGAAGTGCAGTTGCAGTGCTGTGTCTATTCAGGAAGATGGGTTAAAGATACTGCATTTGTGAATGCACAGTTCCTGCAGCTACCTTAGCTTCCAAATTCATGGTCTTTCTTGAGGCCCTTAAACTGAATTAAGGGCAGTGAGTAGCTATTGCAAGTCTTAGGCCTCAATAATCATTCAGCAAATAACCTGCTAATATGTGCTCTTTGTTGTAAAACAATCTTTCAGATTCACCATATAGAACTAGATTGCAAGTACAGCATTTGTGTGTCTTTCCCAGCATGGATCATCAGTTTCTTTGTATCTGCATGAAACGTACCAAATGTTACAACTGAATATGATGTAAAAATTTCATTTTCCATTTTAATACATTTGATTTTTCAGTCAAACTCTAATGCATAACTCAGAGAGCGCATCTCAGTTCCATTTTTTGATAAAAGATGTAGTATTTTTCAGTCATTAGTTTATGCTTTAATGTAACTGCCCTGCAGTTATACTGAAAAGCCTTCAGTGTGGTAAATGAAGAAGGCTGACCACAAAAGAAACAAATGAAATTTCAGGAGCTTAATTTTTGGCTTATGCTATTGTGAATGACTTGGTCTATGCTGGTAAAGTTGTTTCCTAGTTTGTGGTTTAATTTTCTGGTCTTTATATCCAAGTATTTTTGGATAAATCTCTGTTTAAGAGTGATTACTCTGCTAAAAATGAATGTGTGACTAGGTGGTGGCTGTTGTCACTTTTTTTCCCCCCAGTGTCTCAAGTGTTTCTTCATCCTAAATATTTCTTTTTCTCTTCTATAGATAGAAGATGAAGAGCCTGAAGCATCAGAATTTAAGTGTTTATATGTTACAAATGCAAACTGAGCTACGTTTCCTACCAGTTGTGTGGGTTATTTAGTTTGTGTAAAGCTGAATATCTGTTTTGATGGCAATTATTCAGATTTACATCTGTGTAGCTTTCCTGTTTGCATCAATAATTGCCGTAGGAAAAAAAAGAATCCTGTTTTTAACATAAATGACTGTTATCTTTACCATTTCAGCACTGCAGGTTGAATGGCAGTTGAATTGCAGTGGGATCATGTATACTAAGTTATTTTAGTTAACTGGTACTAGAACACTTAGAATACTAACTGAATTCCAGAAGTTACTTGGAATGAAAACAATTTTACCTATACCTAGAATACAGAACGAATAGGAATATAAGATTAGGGAAATCACCTGTTATATATGCAAATGGTAATTCCTGGCACTTTGGCTCTACTGGCCTACGCCAGTCATCAAACTTTCTCTTGCCCCACTGATTTAGGCATTTGGAATTGATGAATTCATAAGGTTATTCTAGTGTCATTTCCTTGGTTCAGTTGTGGGCTAGCTAGCATGAGGTTTTGTTGTCTACTGTGATTTAAGAAATATAGGTAATGGATTCGTTTGTAAGCTATTTTCCTCTAGTAAAATGTTTGCTTGTGTTTCTATTTTGTAGTCCTTGTTCCTACTCAAAAATATGATACAATGCAAGACACTTAAAACCTCATTTGTAGTGCTAGTTCTGCTTCAAAAGTGCTACAATATTTTTTTTCCTTTACATGGAGTTCAGCACTGTCCTAGCTTGGTGAATGTCCATGTATAAATTGAATTCAGAATTGAAACCAGGATTGAATTCAACATTTACAGTGCTCCAAGTGCTTTATCTTGAAGTCTTTTATCTTGCTTCTGCCGTCTGTGATGCTGGCCATTCCCCTTCGTGCCTAATGTATTTACTTAAGGAGTTCATCTGTAAGATGCTAAAGCATTTTATGGAGGGAACAGATAACCATCTCATCGTTTTAAGGAGAATGAAACCAGAAGGATAGAGAGTAAATTACTTGCCTGAGATTTAGCAGTAGACCATAGCTAAAGGTGAGGAGAGAACTCAGTGTTCCTGAGTTTGTGAGCTGCTGGCTGGATCAGATGTGCTGCTATTGTGATCACTGGTGATTTAGATATGACTCATTTCGGTTAAGAAGACAAGAACATCCATGATTGTTAACATCAAACCTGAAATTTAAAACACTCGTACACAGTGGTTGGATATTAAATTGTACTGCAGTAATTCTAAATTAGTGCTGTAGCCATATAAAAGTAGTTTTTGGTACTGGAATCATATGCAGAGATGAGCTGCTTTTGGAAGTAAAATTTGAGCATCTTGTATTAATAGAGAGAGTGACAAGCTACAATAATCCAAGGCTGTTCTTCTTGCTGTAAAACTGAATTGAATGAGAATGGAGTCATAGCTATCACAGGCCACCTGGAGTTACCATTGACAAAGCCAAACGCTTATCAGATCTGTTTAATCTCGTTTTGCAACAATTAGCAGCAATCATGTCAAGCGTTAAAGAATTTAACTCAGATGAGTCATATCCGTTTTCTGTTGTGGGATGCAATAGTGCAGTTACTTGTGAGGCTGGGCGGTCTGTGCTGCCTTAGACGCAGATGGTGGTGGTGTGAGCAGTAGTATTTTCTGTATCAATTTGCAATTTAGTAGTTGCTTCTCAGGAATGTTGAGTGTGATGTTCCAGTAACTTAAATACCAAGTAACTACTTATGTGCACACATGTGGTTATTTTGGTAGAAAACTAGTGTGGGAGGTTTTGTCCTCCTTAATAAGAATAATTTGGATATCACCTCCTCTCCCCTTTACTGATACTTTCACTGCTACTCTGACAGTCTTGAAAGGTGAGGGGCAGCTCTGGTCTGTGGATCTGTTCTCCAGTAATCTAAAGCAAAGAGTCATAGTTCAAATTGTGAAATTAATTTCAAGCTTGGTCTGTGCAAAAGGGAGATGAACTTAAGCTAAATAAAGCAGACCAGATGAATCTGTGTCTGTCTGAACTTTTATCCTAGACTTTTGTAATTGGTGTCCTTGGGAGCTGGTGAGAGATGAAGTTTACAAAAGGACATCCATTCCACGCTTTCTCGTACTTGGCAATGATACTGTAATCTTGTAACTTGTATGTCTGCAGCTGTATACAAGGCTGCAACTTTGCTTCTTTCTGCTGGAGATAAATGCCTCGTCCTTGCTATCTTCTAACATGGCCCTTTAAATTTTTATAAGTATTTGAGGCTTTTGTGTTACAGGGCACGATTACCTAAGTCTGCACTGTAGAGTGCTTTGCAAAGCAGGACACTGATTCCGGCTCAATCTGTTGTGAATTGTTGCAATGGAAGAAAATTATAGTGCCCTGTGCCATGTTAGTGACATATGTCTGGTTTGGTGGAGGGTTGCCTTTTAAATTTCTGAATACTCCAAACTAGAATCTTACCTTTAAATTTTAGACTTTATTTTCTGTGTGAAGTTGATACTTTTTTGCAGTGTTTTTGGTGGGGCCCAGGGGATCTTTCAAATTAGGTTTAATCAGGTGTGTGTTGTTTACTCTGCACTTCACCTGTGTTGACTGAAGTAAATTGATTTGTGTGTTTGAGTGCTGCTATGTGGGTTTTTTTCCTGCTAAATTGCAAGGAAGGCTGTGTGCAAATGTTGTACTTGTGACTTACAGGTCACTAAGGGCTGACCAAGCCCCGTGAAGATTGTCCTACCTGCTTTCAAATCATGTTTGACTTGTGAAGCCTTAGTAGTAGTGTTTAGTAGAAAAAGCAGCTTAACTGTAATTCTACAGCTTGCTTTGTTGAAAGAAAGTGATGGTGGTTTCTTTTTTTAAAATTTTGTTTTATCTTTTTTTTTAAGGAAGAGCTGGAAATGGATAAGGTGTATGAGGTATGAAAGCAGATATTGATATGCCTTTCTGTTTTTTCAAGGATTTCTTTGAAATAAGACATAAATAGACCTTGTAACATGCAGATAAATAGGAAAAGTAGACATAATCTTTTGAATTTAAACAACAAATATTTAGGACATTGCAAATAGACAATAAATAATAATAAATACATGTGCTAGCAATGATAAATTCATTGCTGTGCTCATAGGGAAAGAACATTCATTGCTACCTAGAAATCTGTGAGCAAGGAAACAACTGATAAACTAGTGTTTATATAGGTTTACTTTGGGTAATATTGGTCAGTGCAGTCACTAGACCAATTTTAAAATCAAACGAAGAGACAGAGACACAAAATGACTAAATGCTGCAGGGTATGCTTATTTTGTAATCAATTAGGGTGTCTAAGAGAGGTTAGAGCTGTTGTGAATAAATTTCTGAAAACCTCACAGGAGTAGTAAATAAACTTGTCAGGAGTCACAAGGAAAGAAAGAAAGGAAGGAAAAACTAGAAGAGTCATTTGCTGCATGAATCTGTGATATGGCATATCTTTACTACATGCATCTCTGCTCATCACATTTGAAAAACTGAATTTGTGTCTTGGTGGAAGACACAGACAAGGGAAAAAATGGATTATCAGAATCATTCATGGAATTGTTTCTGTGCAGATGGAGATTGACTAGATAGGGTCTTTTCAGAAGAAAAACAAAGGGAAAGGTGGCATAATTTAAAATCAGGAATGGAAGGAGAGATTTATTAAGGAGTAATAACTCATTTTTAATTTTGGACGTTCTAACTCTTATCTGTAAGCAGCTTTAGAAGAAGCTAAAAGAAGCATTTTTCCATACAAGGACATAGTTAAATAGTCTTCAAAAGGACTAACATTCCTGAGGGGTGGATTTGCTAAGGCTAGTTTTGCATTGTGTGCACATGAAATGACTTGGAAACTCTTCAGGCTGTTGAATTTTCAGATGCTTTAGAATGTACCATGTGGCTCTACAGTTGCTCTTTCTTTCCTTTTCCTTTTTGCAAGGATTGTGCCCTTTTTAGGAGACGATGGTGTTTTTTATCAGAAAACATGGCATGTGAGATTGCAAAGCCTTCAGGCAATTAGTTTTCTCAGTGCCTTTCTGTTCATGGGAAAACATTGGACAGAGCAGTGAAAATGCTACAATGTAGAGATTTTTGTGGAGAGAGTGGTGAGAACCCTGAGTGGAAGGTATGTTTTTGTTTATGATGAAACTTGGTGTCAAATTCTCAAGTGCTGTATTATTTATGAATTTTTTTAGAATGGAAATATTTCCATGACTAAGTAAAGACATTTAACAAATGTGTTTGTTTACATCTCTTAGAAAAATTCTGCTTCCAAGTTTTCAGAAGCTTAGGAAGATTCCTATTTTTTACCGGCATTCCAGATGCTGTTCATCATAATCTTGAAATGCTTGTATTTATTTTTCAGTCTGTACTTGCTGCTCATGAATCTACTAAGTTTAAACCATTTTTGCTATCACTGGGTTGGAAAACATTAACTCTCAAGACTTGAAAATAATGGTATAAGAAATATTTGTGCATCTTTGAATTAGGAACCCTTCCAGAGTCTTTTCAGTGGCTTAATGGACATGGCTCTGGCCTTCTTGAGAAGGGTCTACAGTCTTAGACATTTAGCTCCTCTTGGTGCAGGCCACATTTCTACTAGAACCTATGTAAAAAAGAGCAAGCTTCTTAACAAGAAATTGAAAGCATTAGCTGAAAAGAGGAAGAGCTTTCAGATGGCATAAAGACATCCTAAGGAAAATTCCTTCCAGAAAATATGTACTATTTATTAACAGAAATTCTAAAGTGATCTGCAGCAGGTGGAATTGCTAAGAAGCTGAAGGGATGGAATTATGACCTTTGAAAGGAGAACGTCTGTTCAGATGAGGAAACAAGTTAAAAAATGTGTAAAAAGACATGTAAGCCTTAGTGAGATGGTTTCCATAAGAGTTTGAGTAATATTTGCTGAAGACTGGTGTGTTTGTTTGTTTGTTTGGGTTTTTTTTCAGTCTTACTCAAATGCTTCATCAACAGGGAGCAAAGTAGGGATCCTAGGCAGTCAAGGTGGAAAAGGAAGACTTGAGAATGGTGCAACTTTCCTGGTATAATTGTAAGGACTTTCTTTGAAGGGATAAGGCTTAGGAACTACCTCAGATTTAAATTGCCAGAAGACGTTTTAAAATAAGCTGATAAAATGAACATCAAGGCAATGAACAAGCCATAGGAAGTATGGGAAGATGACTCAAAAGTTCTCAAGGAGCTCTGACTGAAACAAGCTGGGATGCTAATTATGGCATGTGACTTCTGACTTTAGTTGGTGTTGGCAGTGTTGCAGTGGGAGATGATATTGGTATTACATTAGGGCAAATGGGTTAAAAATATAAATAAAGAACACATCATTTAGATTAATGGGTAAAATCTGGCAGTAGGGTGGAGCTGAAGTGGCTTTTTTGTACAAGGAAATCACACTACTCTTATGAGCCTGTACTTAAGAGTAATCCATTTCAGGACAGTATATTGAGTTGTCAAAAAGCTTTTGATGGGACGCTTTACCAAATACTCTTAGAGGGAAAAAGTGACTGGGGATGACATCCTTATAAGCCTTGAGATAAGTGGACTCTTAAAGGAAAGGAACAGAAGGTAAGTTTTTCAATGAAGCAAGGTTGCCAGTAGAAAAACAGGCTGTTAAAAGGATTGCTCTGTACTTTCTTTTTTGAATTGGTTTTTCAGAAGTTTCATGGCTGATCTGGAAATTTCTTGCTGGTGAAAAGGGTGGTGGTAATGTTTGCTAATGTGCAGGCTTGTCAAAACTTTAAAGAATAGGCGGTAAATAAATACCATAAGTTTTATGGTACCAGGCAAATGAACAGGTAAAGGATAGCTGAAGTTCAGTGATAGTGAATGCCAAGTAACATACATGAAGAAAAGCAGCTCTAATTGTTCACATGACATTGAACACTAAATTAGTTGTTGAAGTTTGGCTTTCTAGGTAGCTCAACGTTTTCCTGTAAATGTGTCAGGATTGTTGTCTAATGAAGCTCAGTCTTTACTTGCTCCATTCTTACTATCTGTGCAACATTGCCTGCTGGCTTCTGGCAAACAAGAAATACTTAGCTAAGCAGAGGTTTGATCTGATCCCTCTAGCTGCTGCAATGAAACTCAGACTTGATTTTTGATATTTGGAGGTAGATCTGCCTTGACATTTTTGTCACGGTGAACAAAGAAACCAAATATACAACGTGTTATAAGTGAAAATAGTCAAATTTTAGAGAAAAAAGGTTGGAAGACTTCTTTGGTGGCGAAAACTTCAGGTCACTGAGTCGGAAATAAACAGAACAGAAAAGACAGAAATAAAAAGAACTTTTGATCAGCTTTTTCTCCTGCCCGTCCTGTCCTCGAGGTGGATTGTTTTTTCCTGCCTTGGTTTTAATGATCTCTGCAACTTTGGAGCTGTAGCAAACTCTACAGTTCGCTTAGACTTTAAGAAAACTTTCCACCACCCCTGAGACCTGGCTGTTTGGTTTTCATAGGACTCTCCTTTCTTCTCTGAACTTTTCTGTTGGCGCACCTGTGTTCTTACAAGTTCTTTCTTCTTGTGTAGGCTCAGTCAGTTCTCCAGAGAATGAATAATCACTCTTTCATCTTGCATCTCAAAGACACATAACATGGAAACATAAACCAAAATAACCACACAAATACTACCACATCCCGCATTTATTTATTTATTTATCTGTTTAGGGGGTTTTTGCCTGCTTAAGATCCTGTCCAGGCCAAAGGAGTGTTCAGTCTTCTTTGAAAAAAAATTGCAGTCATGAAGATCCTCTGAACAAAACTTCTAAACGTAGAAGTACTGATTTGCTACGGCTTGCCTTATTTTCATTGACCACCTCTGCTGTTGCGTCTGTGGATTGCTTAAATAACATTTGGTACAGATCCTAACACTAACCCTGTAATGTGCTGCAGTCTTCAGCTGAGCTTCAGTAGTTACCCCATTGAGGTCTGAGTATTTTTTCTGATGGAAAGTTCAGAGTTAAGGTAATCTTTAGTATTAGGTGTTATTGGTACAAGGGAGCCTGTTTCACTAGGATTGATACAGATGCAGTGAGCCTGAACATATTGAGGTTATTCTTAAATAAATGGCTCTTTGTTTGCTTGTCATCTTTTATTCTTGCCTAATCCTGAGTTCCTCCCACATGCATCAAGCTGAGAGTGGGTTTTTTTGAATTGTTGGGGGTTGGAATCATGTGATAACATTACAATCCTGTTTTGAGCCAAGAAAGAGTGGATTTTTTTAATCTCAAGCTTTCTTCTTTTTTCTTTTTCTTCATCTGGAAGCCTTTCTATATTGTTTCAGTTGTCTTCATATCATTGACGCAGTAATTTAGGTTTTGATGTGTAGTTTGATGTGTTAATTCCTACACAACCTTTTATTGTTCATCATCTATATCTTCCTGTCTCACTCATTTTCCAGCATCTGTTATAACTTTCTTTGTGTTACCAGTTCATTGCCAGCTTCTGCTGTTTTGTTTTGGTAATTGCCTTCGGCTTATGTCCCATCAGCTTTTTAATACAGAAGCAAGAGGTTCTTTTCCCTTCACATCATTGAAGCATAGTGCAGACAAAAAGGCCAGAGTTTCACTTGGAGGATCTTGGTCTAGAATACTGTTGTTGTAACAAAAAAAGTAGCCTTTTTTCCTCTCCTCCTTGCTTGGGTGGTTCTATTTGGTGAAGTCTTGCATTCGATTTTGTGAGAATGATCTGAGCCATTTAGCTATAGAAGTTGGCAGGAATCAATTTGCACAAGTTTTACTGAGGAGCACCTTGATGTATTGTGGGACAGGGTGCAAGTTTTGCAATGTGACAACAGATCACTGCCAATCAGTTAAACATTTGGGGGGAGTGCTCCAGGACATTTGGATTTGTAGATTAGGAACTTTCTTGTGATTTCTGGTTTAAATTTATACAGGGATAGCTTAAATTTGCTCTTACACATTGTCATCCTTTTACTTAAGTAGTTCTTCTTTCTTACCTTAATGAGAAAGAAATCAGAAACTAATAATGATTTAAAAAGAGGAAAGATTGCTTTTGTGATTCGCTAGTTTATAATTGTTATTGAGCAGATTCCTAGAGACCTAAATTGGGTCACATACTCAATTTAGAGTCTGTCAGTATGGCTATAGATGCCTAATGTGATGAGGTGGATTGTGTGAGTGTGCTTTTATTTATTTTCTGTATTGTTCCTCAAGGAGCTCTTCTTCCTGTGATGTTATATGGGATTTCTGAACAAGTGGGAGTTGCATCCATGTCTGCATGGAGGATTGAAATTTACTTACCCACTGGAACAATATGTGACTCAAGCAGAAGTAAGTAGGTACTCAGTTGCATCCCTGAAGATATTGTGGTGTCTGGTGCCTTCTTTATATAGGACCTAGTGACTGTGTGGGTGGAAAGTGAGATCATCTAACTGATCCAGGAGTCAGCTGATCCTGCACATGCACCCCACCCCTCCACGCAAACAGGCTGAGTTGTCTCACTGGGTATTGGTCACACTAGATCTGATACAAACGTGGAAGAGGGTCAGAACTACCCCTAACAGTAACAGCTGTTTGATGAGTTTATCTCATCAAACAGTGAAGTGAAATCATACCTTTTTGCTTATGAGTCTAGGTGTAGAAATTCACTTTGAAATTCAAGAGCAGCTCAGCTCAGTTTAGCTATTCAAGGAGCAGCAGGCTCTTAATGCCAGCATGAAGGCAAAATGGTACTTCTGTATCCAAAGGAAACTTGGTGCTTTTTGGGCAAGTGTTAAGTGCTCCGATTATTTCTAGCTCTGCTTTGTGTTATGCAGTGTCTGGAAAGGGACCACCCACCAGACAGCTGGGTTTGTGTTGTATCTGCTGGGAATTTGTGCTCAGAAATTCCCTTTTGAGTAGGTTGCAGGACAGGCTGTGATCTGTACTTCATTGACGCTGGATCTCTGCTTGCATTGCATAAAGATGAGAGTGCTCAGGACGGGATTACTATAAGATTCGTAAGTCATAGTGCTTTTCACTAGATAAGAACTAGCCCATGTGTACCACATGTTTTTGTCTTGGTGCCCTTAAGCCTACTTTGAGCATCAATTCAAGCTTCTACAAATGCCCTGCTTTTGCTGTAGTATATGGCATGCTTAACTTGCCTGTACCATCATTACCTGCTTTTCCTTCTCCATATTCAAGCCTCAGACACCCTTATAAAGTTTGGGGTTTTTTTGGTTAGCCTCTCCCAACAGACTGGCTTGGCTGGACTGGTTTCCTGGGAGGTCGGCCATTCACCTGTGTTTAAATATTTTCACCTCAGTGGCTCCCATCAATTGTTTCCGGTCTTGGAGCTGTATGAGACACTCTTGACGGGAAATGTCTGGTTCCAGCGCTGTTGACAAGTCAGTGGCACTGTGGTTTGCACGGTTGAACCAGAAATACCAATCTGTACTGACGCGTTGGGGTTGCCAAAGCAGGTTTCCCACCTCATGCAGGCAGTCGCTGGTAAACAGGAGGATATCTGTGCCAAGCACAGAGAATCATAAAGACACTGAAATAGATAAGGATATTCCTTGCCTGTTTCTGAAAGTTTGCCCAATAGTAAGTGTCATCATATCATTGTTCTAAGGCTAAATGGAGAGCTGCTACCACAGTAGGAAATATGTTTGGTGTTCAGACTTGCACTGAAATGAATTTTGCCCTCCTTCCTTTCTCTTTCTCTGTCAGAACAATATCTTACTCTTTTAACCCTCAAGTGGAAAAGAACACAAAATCCTGGTCTGTCTCAGAAGTTGCTGTTATCATCTTTCCTTTTCCCCTGATTAATTGTGGGACAATGAATGTAAGGCAATGGTCACATGTTTAATACCAATTAATCAGAAGATAATAGCAAACATAAACATTGGTTAGTTGTATAGCTGCTCTGTATTCATTGTTCTTCCTGGCAGCGCTGTAGTAAGCAGGTAGTATCAAGAAGTAGGGCGTACGTGTATGATATCTCAGAGCACTTGTTTAAACATTCTTCTTTGCCCTGTTACATTTAAAACAATGAGTAGGAGATGAACTTTGACCACTGCATTTCATTTATCACTGTCTTGGTGACTAAAGGCATGGCTAATAGCCGAGAGTAAAGGTCTCTATATCCACTAATGGACACTTACTGGTTTTTGGCCATATTAATGTATATACTCTTGAGTTTTTACCATTTCTTAAGACAAGTTAATTAAAGATTTTATATGTAAGGTTCTCAGTCTTTGCACAGATAGCTTAAAGAGAGCTAAGTGGATTTACATCACAGGTAAGAATGGTTGGTAAGATGGTTTTAATATATGCCAAACTTCACAGAGATGTGTACTTTTCCAGTGCTTCTCAGGCAAAAAGGGTCAAGTGGGTTGCCTCCAATTCCAACTCATGAATTTGGTTTCCCAGGGTAATAAGAAGCCAGTTACTCTGCAGTGATATTTTGTTCTCTTGAATGTGTGTTTCAGCTATTGTTGGTGTGGATGTTAGTTAGCCTAATAACATGGATTGTGACGGCTCGATGGGTGTTGGTGTGTCTGCGGCTCGGTATGTGGTTACTCAGCTGATGTGTGCACAGGCAGCTTCATTAGAGGCAATTTGGCTGCTGTCAGCAGGCAGGCAGAGCTCTGGGTGATTTAGGACATGGACACTGAGCTGCCTGCTGCTGTATTTGTGCTGGTTTTGCTACCTAGGCCAGAGTGAATGAAGCTCTAGTCTTATGTTTATGATACATTTGTCTTATATATTTGGGCATGCCAGTTGTTTAAGGAGATGGGAGAGAAGGTTGTAGTTAGACTTACGTTACTGCTCATAAACTATCAAGAGACAATAATTTACTGCAAGACTTATTGTAAGACTTTCTGTAATGTCAAAGATTATTAGAAAAGGTAAAGATTGTTCTATCCCTGTTTTCTTTAGTATCCGCGATCTGTCACCAGGTCTACTTTCATGAAATAGAGTAAATTTTATCCCTTACTTTGGTCTTGGGCACAGAATTAAATTTCACTTTCTTGCAACCTGTGAGGTTGCAAAAATTGCACTTCTTGCACTTTTCTTCCTGTTTTGTGCAGTGTGCTTCCATACCCACCCTACTCATTAGTCTGCTAGAGCCTGAACAGACTTTCTTTGCTGCAACATTGAAGGTGTGCAAGAGCGTTTGAAGTGAATTGTCAGTTCTTGGTCTTCAGAGTGCTTCATCCTGAGGGCTTAGGTGTTGAGAGAGCTCTACTCTGATTCCTGTGCTTGATCAGGTTTTTACTTGCCTTAAAACTCAAACCACAGATGTTTTGGTAAGGGAGTAGTTCCAGTGTAACTGTAGAGCTGATTCTTCTACCCTTATTGAAGTACCATTTTGCTACTTACGAAACTGTTCTCCAGTGAATAGAAAACTTACCTTCTATTGCATCAGAATGTTTGATTAATTTCATCTGGGGGAAATGAAAATGAGAACCTGATATACAGGATTCTGGCAGTTTATGTATTGATGACCAAACAGTTCTTTTGGGCTTAGCTGAACCCTGGCTCTTTCAAACTAGTGAGAATTTTTATGTATGTATGTATACTTTTATGTAGATTTGTCTTGAAAACCATTAGTCTTGCTCATCTTCGATAAACTTCTAATCATATTTTATGTAACTGAATATAGTATTTGGCTGTTTTGTAGTGCACTCAATGGTACATTTCAGGTGTTCTATAGGAATCATTACCACTCCTGTTTCTGTGGTGGTTTTTTTATCTTTTTTTTTCTTCTCCCAAATGAGCTTCCGTGTGCTACATAGTATTTGACTTCTGCACTCCTGTCAAGTGCTCAGTACACTAATCCCTCCTTTTGTCAGACTTTCTCTCCTGATGTTGTGAAAGAAGATAATCAGAAATGGGTCTGTCAGAAGAGCTGATTTAGTATATTTTTTTTTAAATTTGGATTGACATCTGATCCCAAAAGTGCACATACCTTTTGTGGCTTGTTGGAATTGCAGGTAAGGTTTGGGTTGTTCCCCTTGGAAATTGTGATACGAGCCCTGAGGCCTAACCCGAACTTGAGAAATCTGGTTTCTTTGTTGTGAGTGACAACTTTATCTTAAAATACATAACTGCTAGAGTAAGCAGGAAAACTTCACAGAAGATGAACCTATTCTAAGGAAGACACTGCTTTATTTATCAAATAAGATTATCCAGAAGACCTGGATTTCACAGAAGTCTTGACATGCAAAGGAAAGAAAACCTCTTTAGTTACACAAGAAATACAAGTATCACAAAAGATATATATAGCTTGTATTATACCAGTATCTCAGTGTAATTTTTCATACAAATGTTTCTTTACTCATGGTCCTTCCCTCCTCTGCGTAAGTAACTCAAGGTTTTTGTATGGTTTGGGGTTTATTTTACTTTATTATTACTGTGATAGGGATGGTGCAGAACCCAAGAATGTTTCCTACAGTGTGATCCTGAGTCACACTGTGTTCAATGGATTTGGCCAGCTTGACAGTAGTATATATACACGCATCTTTTTTTTAGTTCTTCTTCCCTTCTTTGTGATCCTAGGAACTTGCCATTTTAACACAAGATTGCTCAAGTATTTTTTGTAACACGGCTTTGATCAGGCTCCATCTAAAGTAATATTTCTCTTTCAATCTTAGTTTTGCAACTCTAGTAAGAGCACATTATCTTCCAAGATTGCAGAATTAAGTCATGGCAAGTTGCGCAAATTTTTCTTCTGTTTGGTGTTAACAGATATGTGCCATAGATTCAGAGTTGCTCAAGGTTAGACTTCTAGGTGAATAAGAGCAGTTAAAAATATAACTTGTATTATGGCAACTTTTGTAAGAAAATAAACAAACCCTAATCTCACCCAGAATATAGTGGTGTATTGTCATTCTTGTTTGGCTTTTGTGATGCTTCGGTTTCCTAAAATTAATGAAAGTGAGTGTATGTGTAGTGTTAGCAGTGCACTGCCTTTTTTACTTCAGTGAAATTTGACGGAATCCATACTGCAAATATTTATGTGAAACTGGACAGAGGGAGATGCTTAGAACACAAATTATGAATCTTTTAGAAAACATAATTTAATATTAGATTTTAAAGTGTGAAAAAATATCCTTTTTTGTACTATATTAGTCTCCTCTCTTTTAATCTTGTTTCTTGAAGATCCTAAGCTTGTATAGGCAAATGTTTGCTCTTTCCCCTGTGTGTATCTATCCTTCCTTCAGGTTTTTGATAATTTATAAGCCCGTAGGCCAGTCACAAAAAAACATTACTGAAGAGTAGATGTCTCAAAGGTATTACTTTTCAACAAGCTGGAGAGACACCGCTTCCCCAGTTGAGAGCGTGGCCACAAGGCTTATCTTTTATTGAATATCTTCATTTCAGTTTTGATGATCTAAGTAAACAGGTGAGGTGAAAAGTTGTGGTTAGAGGTAGAATCTCTCGTTAGATTAATTAGAGTAGAGAAACTTGAGGGTACATAAGCTTTTTCCCTACAGAGCTTGTCTTGCTATCTGTATTTTCAGTCATGGAAGCATCTAAAGGAAGGGAAAAACATAGAGAGATACTGGAAACCAGGCTGCTTTTCTTGTCCTGCTCTTAACAGAAGCATGCTTCACTGATTTGGGTTTGGTTTTCTGGTTTTTTTGGGTTTTTTTCTGAAAGATACGAAAAAAATTAATTGGATGGAAAGACAGAAAGATGTTTGTGGAAGAGGTGGAGATGAGTCAGTTTTCTTGCTTTGCTCTCTTGATTCTACAAGACTTTTGCAGTGGAAATATGCTGCCTGGTATAACAGAAATCTTACGAAGAGTCAGTAGAAATAATTAATTGCCTTTTGTTATACTTTGATATTGGTGTGAATTTGGTCAAGAGAATCACATGGTTTAAGAGAAATTGTGGACTACATTCCTTGTTCTGTAAGCATTTGTGCATGTGCTTGATTTTGTTCCCACAGGTAAAATTTATTATGAACAGAATTCTCTGCACAGTAAAGTTTTTACTTGTATAGGGGTTTCTTTGGCTTTATGTATTCATTCCCTCTTTGCTTCTCTGCATCTGTACCTTGTCCTTTTCTCATTCTATCGCTCATCTTTCTATATGAATCAAAATAGATCTGAATGGTAATTCGTACTGGAACTTTACCTTTCCATTTGTTTTCTTCCAGAATTCTAGTACAGAATCTATACAGTATATTCTGCGGTGATGTATATAGATTACATTAATTTTATTGCATCTTGCACAGAGGGTAAAAACACATCAAATGTAATTTTTTTCTTTTTTTTTTTCCCTAAGGTTATTGGTCACCATGTATACATTTACAAAGCGGATTTTATTCTTCAAGACAGCCAATGAAATTTTTTCCTTTTCTTGATTAGTGCTTTATCCCTTCTTACTGTTTGAAGGTCTCATTTAAAAAAAAAATAGAGGAGTAATAGTGAAATACAAGAAAACTAAACCACATCCTGCTGACTATATTCAAAATTCAGGCATAATAGCTAAAGTGGGGAAATCCCTCTAGATCTCTTATTTCCTACTTAAAGCCAGGTCTTCTTTTCAAAATAAATTGTGTTAAGAAACACAATCTAGAAGTATTTGACTGTCAGAAATATGTGGAATTGACAATAATGTTTTTCGTTTCTTTCTGCAGATATTGCTGTTGTAGAGATGAGTGACGCTTTCCGTCAGCCTTCCCTCTTCTACCACCTGGGAGTCAGGGAGAGCTTCAGCATGGCTAACAACATTATCCTCTACTGTGACACAAACGCAGAGTCTCTGCAGTCACTGAAGGTAGCTGTGGGTGGAAAAAGGGGGTTGGGGGGCAAGTCACAGCTGGTCTAACACTTGAAATATTTTCTCTCTGTAAGAAATACACTTATCACTTGTGGTTCAGGACAGAATCGCGAAAATGTTCTGAGGCCTGGCAAAGTTGTCTACAATGCAATGCTGTGAAACTCAGTTTAGTTTTCTAAAGAGAAAGATTTAGATTACTTGATCACAGTCAGTTAAATACCTAGGTGTTAAATGGCTGTTTACGGAAACAGAAGTTTGCCAAATCTGAGATGAGAAACTAAATGCATGACTTTGTCATTCAAGGGAATTACTGGTGCTTGTGGTGAACTGTTACAGTAATAACAATCCTGCGAGAGTGGTAGTGTGTAGGCAGCAAAATAATCCTTAGGCTTTAGCTTCTGTCTAAATTAGCAGTTTTCTGCCAAAACTTATGGGGCCTCCAGATACCCTCTGCTAAGTCTTGCTGAGTTACAGCTGTTTGCATCAGGTACCTGCAAGATTGCCGTGCTGGAGATCACCAGCAGTGTAATGGAATCAGTGAAAACAAAACTCCTGCCTCAGTGCACAGTATGGTACTTTGGTTTAAGGCAAGAGGGTGTTTTAAAATAATCTGTGGGGCTGTGAATTGTGTCAGCCAAGGAGTTGATACTTGCTTCATACTGCAACTATCCAAAGGGTTTAGTAACTTCCATGATGGGAAAGGATAGACAACTTGGATGGCGGTCTTGTCTATTACTTTCCCTCTCTCAGATGCATTGGCTTTGCTCAGGAGGTGTTTTATGCTCTTACGCTTCCCTTCTAGGCTTTGCTGAGAAGAAGCGTTTAGAGTGAGCAGCTTGGTGAGTCAGACTGCAGTCTGGGCACCACCACCTCTCAGGAAGGGTTTGCTTCCACTGCTTCTGGCAAGTGTAGGCTATTTGGTTTTGATTCTGTCCCATTTTTTGCAGGTTGGCCCTATATTTGGGTGGGACAGGCTTAGTAACTCAGTTTCTTCTCCCTGCTTTTCCCTCCAAATTTTCTCAGCTAAGTGGACCGCTTGCAATCCAATTATTTCCTTTCTTTTTGCAGCACAAAGGGTATACAGATAAAAGCCCTAAAAATAATGCTAATGATAAAAGATGTATCTGGGAATTGAATTCAATTGTGTAAGTACAATGAACTACAGTATAAGAAGAGCAGGATTTCATCGTACTGGGCAAAGAGTGAAATATCCAACTCCCACTGAGAAATCACTTGGAGTGAGGCACCAGGCTTTCTTGGGCACTTGGAAGAACTTTTTACTAGTTTAGAAGCTGGACTTTGTAAATGGGTCACATGCCAGATTCCCACTGTCATCAGTGGAAGCCCAGTTCTGTGCAGGGAATCTTGGATGTCCCAGTTGCCACCAGTACTCTGCTGACTGAAAGGCTCCCTTCAGTTTCCTTTAACTTGGAACTGGGCCTGTGTTTCTGCTCTTGGTAGTCTGTAGGAAAGTTGTCAAAGAGTGAGACCCTTTCCATACTATTTAGTAACTGCCTAAAAAAAGTAGCTATGGGCATGCTGGGCCATCTTCTGAGGCAGTGTTTGTTTCTGTATTTGTTCCAGCAGATAAGAGTAGAGGCAATGCAGGAGAGCATGTGCAGTTTTAATCTTGTATGGAAGGGAGAAATTCAAAAACTGAAAATGAAGGAAATACAGAACTGCAGCATATGATTTAGTCAGGGCACAAAGTAATGTAAGTAGACTTCTGCTGGTGACATGTTCTTCTGAACATTCAGGCCAGGCAGGGCTTTGATCAACCTGATCTAGTCAAAGATGTCCCTGTCCATGCTGGGGGATTTGACCAGACGTTTATGACCCACACTTGGAAAGTCATATGTGAAACATGCCCTCTCAACAGAGAGAAGAGCAATTTTATCAAAGCCTGACTTAAGCAACGTGGAAAGTATGAGGTGCCTTGGTCAGATGCTGTGCTTGTTTTTAATCCTGTTGTGCTGGTGAAGCTGCTCACCAGTCCCAGAGGCAGAGGCATAGCTGTCTGATAAATCTGTTACGGTTATTGATTCCTGGGATCAGAACTGGCTGGCAAATCTTGCTGGAAGCAAGATCATTGTTCAGAAGTGGTTTACACTTACACTGTATCACCTGGATTAGTGTGCAGGAATCAGCTCTTTCCATCTGTGTGTGCTTCTAATTCTCTGAAAATTCACACTGAAAATGTGAAGATATGTTCTTTGCATCTGATTATTAGAGCCAAGTGAATTTCAAGCAGTTTTGGAATATTTTAAAACCTCATATGAATACTGCTTTTACTATTCTTTTTGGTTGCTTCTCCTGATAGCAGAATGTTACTTACTACATTTGACTTTTCAGATATGAACAGGTGTTTATTAATAGACAACTTCTGGGCATCATCCCTCTAGGAAAATTTATAAATGGAGGGACATGTATGTATATGTATATAAATATGCAGACAGTATGTATGCTCTTATGTTATATATATAAGTTGTATGTGTCTACTTGGTTCCACAGTAATTTTGTCTCTCCTGAGACAGTACCTCATTTACGCTGATTTGAGAAGCATAGAAAACATCTGTCAACCAACCTTTTCTTGTCATGTGTGCAGACAATATTAGAAAGTCATACTGATCAGATACCTTTCCGAGTGCTATCAACATTATTTTCTTTTTTTTCTTTTTTATTTCAGGAAATTATCTTCCAGAAGAATAATGTAAGTATGATGTATGGATTTCAGCTGAATTATAAACATTCCAAACTTCTGTTTCATTTAATGTTGTTTATATTCTGTTTTCCACTTGAATCATTTAGCACTCTCCTACTGTATTTTACAGAGTTAGATGCAGAATTCTGGAAATTCTAGCAGCAAATCTGAGTAGATCACTTGGTTGCTAGGTACCAGGCTCACTTCTTACCTTGCCTGTATCTATAGTGGTATTTTCTCTGCTGCTTTTACTTGTCTGTCATATTATTTCACACCCATTTGCATTTGTCATTTTGATTATCTCTTTTTTTCTGTTGCCTTTTTCTGTACAGTGTTCTTTAGTGTTTTTTAAGAATACTCTATTAGAAAGTAGAGTTATTTGGAAACTTGCTCATTTTAGAAACCCATGGCTACAGCTCTGAAAAAGGAAAGTGTGTGTATATATATATATGTATCTATGTGTATATATATGTCTGTATATATATATGTGTGTGTGTATGTATATATATATACATGTATAAAATATTTATAAAGAGAGGGAGGGTATGTACTTATTTCTAGAAGTTGAGTCATGGAGCCTGTTAGTCCAAGTGCAGTGCAGATCCCGGTGGTCTGTCTGACTGCCAGTCATTAAACTGTAGGTTTCTGCACCTTGGCGCCCCTTTGGTTTCTGAGGTTGACCTTCCAAATCTCTCTCCCCTTTTTCACTCCCAAGTCCAAGGGAGGCAGGCTTGTGGCTTGGAGAACACTGCCTTTTCAGTGTGGTTTGTCTGGAGCAGCAGGGCCAGTCGTGTCAGAATATATATCTGGCACGTTGAGTTGTTCTTGGATTTGCTTCGCGACTTACTGGTAGCCACATTTGCTAATATATAATTTCATAGAGGTTAGTCAGTGCTGTGCCAATATCCTGAGGTGCTATGTGCATGCTGTACAATTTCATATATTTGAATAAAATTTTCTAAGGGGCACATGAAGTATTTAATTTCAGAAATTGGCCAGATTTTATTTTCCACAGTGCCATGAAAATGGCAGCATTCCTGATTTTACGTCTTTATTTAACAGTGAAATTCATGGATTAAGTAATTACTTCTGCCAGTATGAAATATGACTCTGAAAAAGATGCAGTCTTTCCTTTTCTCTGCATGGAGTTTCTAAAGGTGGCTGCAAAACCAGTGTGAGCTTTGGCCTAATGCTGCATTTTAAATTACAGATTTTTTTTTTTTGGTTAAAAAAACAAAAAAGCAAAGAGGTTTTCCTATAGAGTTTCTGTATAGCTCTTAACGAAAAAGTGCTTTTCAGAGTCTCACAGAAGGCTATGAAAGATATGCTAGACTAGAAATCTCTCGCCTTTCTCTAATGAAAGTGGAGGAAATGATCAGTTTGGCCTTTTACATAAAATGAAAGAGAACAGTAAGGCCTTTCTTGTAAATGAATGTACTCCATTCTGTGTTTTTGTTCTGATGGCCCAAGACCTAGGAAAAATGATGTGTGACTAATGTAATGATCCTAGGAGGGTAGGGGGAAGAGCTCTCTTAGCAGGAAACCAGCAGGAGATGACTGGTACAATAGAATAAAGGGAAGATGTCATCTTGTCCTGTTTTTAAATGACAGTCCCTGAAGCTCAAGGAGAGCTGTGATAACTTGGCCTTCCTCTGTTTCAGAAAGGATTGTTCTGTTTTCCATTTAAATTTGGATAGGTGACTGTGACAATGTCATTTATCACTTTTAGAAATGTTTCAGTGTATACCAGAAAAAGAATGTGTTCCTTGAAAGTCTCAGATGTTTTCAAGCACACCCACATAACATCTTTTCTGGGAGGAAGTATTTTCCCTGGGATTAGAACAGGGAAGTCAGTGAAATGGATTTAGCAGCTCTACAACTGATTTTATCTCCTTTTTCCTCATTTTTCCAGCATGATGTCAGCCAGATTACCTGGAAGTAGACTTTTCACACTGTTGGTGCATGCCTAACTATTGAATATAATACCTGCTTCATAAAAATCATGTTTCTTCATAAATTATAAGATTCTTGGATAAATGGGTATGATAGAGGTTCTGTTCTTGAGAAGCCATGACTCCGATGCCCTCTCTTACCAAAAATAGTCATGTGAGGTTACTATTACGAAAAAATAATGAAATTCACATATGGATAAAAAAGGAGTTCAGTCTTGCTGTTCTAGAACATGTTTTTTAATAGCATGCAAACATCAGCCGTATCAAGACCATGGTATCCTTGGCACCAGGGAATTAAAAAGGTTGCAAAACAAGTGTGTATGTGTATCTATATATATCTGCCTAGCCGAAATGCCTTGTGTTTGCTTTTCCTAAACCTTGTATCCCTAAAAAGAAGTGGGATTAAAAAAAAAAAAATCTATTGTCAACTGTTTTGTTCTTCTGACTGGACTTTTGTATTTTCTAGTAATAGTCAATGCAATGTTGCATAGCTCGGATAAGCTGCCTGGAGCCTGTCTGGGCAGAGCAGTACAAGATAACATTGGCTCATTTCCTGTTATATGTGGTTTTATAGCTATTTAGTTGGACCTTTCCAAATGTTCCAGTAATACCGAAACCATACTTTTTTACAGGGAGTGATATCTTAACAGGAGGTAGTTACTTTGCTGGTTGAAAGCTCAAGTTTAATTTTTGCTGTTATCTGATTTTTGAGGTCAATCAAGCATCAGAGGCATTCTAGAAATTACTAGTAAAGAGTTTCAGTCATGAGATGTTGCCATAAAAGTTACGATTCATGACTGTACCTTGCTAGTTTTAGCTAACCAGTTTTTATTTCATCATAATTCTCCACTGTTTGAATGTTACCACCTTTGGAGGAAAGTTGCAGGTCTGTTCAATTTTTTAAAAGTTTGACTTCGTGCTGAATCATGGTGTTTAACGTGCATGTATTCTGCATGTGGTTTGCAACCCATTGCAGTGAGTTACACCTTGGCAGAGTGCACACCTTTCAGTTCAGGCTGCTTGCTTGCACCAGGTTGGAGTAGTGGATAGCCTTGGGAACTGCCTGGGATGTGAGACTCCGGCACAGCTCCTGGCCTGGTCAGGAGGGCCCTTGGAGGCAATGGGAATTGTTCTCTTGGGCAGCTGACTTGCAGGTGTTAGCGATTGAACAACAGGGTTAGTGTTGTGTGGCCGAGCACCCTTAGTAGTGTTTTGCTTTTCTAACACTTGAAGGGATCAGATTGTGGTGATAGAACAAAGGGCAGTGGCTTCAAGCTCAAAGAGGGTAGGTTTAGATTAGGTATTAAATAAATAAAATTAAATAAATAAATTAAATAAATAAATGATGTACTGTGAGGGTGGTGAGGCACTGGAACAAGTTGCCCAGAGAAGCTATGGATGCCCCATCTCTGGAAGTGTTCAAAGCCAGGCTGGATGGAGCTCTGAGCAACCTGGTCTAGTGGAAGGTGTCCCTGGCCACAACAGGGGGGTTGGAACTAGTTGACCTTTAAGGTTCCTTCCAACCCAAACCATTCTATGGCTCTATGATTGTAATTTTTACTGGTTTTCCATAGTCTTTCCTAATTGCCTCTTGTTTAAGGTGTAGCTTGGGAGACAGTTTGGTGTAGCACTCCTTCAATGTGAATGAGAGACCTCGTTCAGTTCTGAAATCCTCAGTGCAAGGCAGACATGGAGCTCCTGGAGCAGGTCCAGCAGAGGGCAACCAAGATGATGGAAGGACTGGAGCATCTCTTACAAGGAAAGGCTGAGAGAGCTGGGCCTGTTCAGCCTCGAGAAGAGACAACTGAGAGGGGACCTCATCCATGTCTTTAAGTGTCTGAAGGGAGGGTGCCAAGAAGATGGAGCCAGGCTCTTCTCAGTGGTGCTAAGGACTAGGGCAAGAGGCAATGGGCAGACACTGACAACAGGAAATTCCATCTGAATAGGAGGAAGAACTTCTTTACTGTGCAAGCAACTGAGCACCAGAACAGATTGCCCAGAGAGGTTGTGGAGTCTCCCTGACTGGAGATATTCCGGAACTGTCTGGACACAGTCCCCTGCCATGTGCTCTAGGATGACCTTGCTTGAGTGGGGAGGTTGGACCAGATGACCCACTGTGGTGTCTTCCAACCTGACCCATTCTGTGACTCTGGATGAGGCATTCCAGAGGCATCTGCAAGCTCAAGATCTCCATATAGCTGCTGCTAAAAGACTGTAGCATAGGGTGTGTTTAACTGTTGGTTTCTTTCACCATGGAAATAAGGGTAAATATTTTCAATACTTCTCATCCAGCCAACAAGAGATTTGTGGCCAGTTTGATTTTTTGATATCCAAGTATGTAAAAATACTATGTAGCCTTCAGTAAATATTCTGTTGAAAATGATAACTGTGGTATTTATTATTTATGATACAACACTATCTCTTGCTTGTTCTTTAAGTTTTTGAATTCTTGACTAATATATTTGACACATGGTTTCCTAGGAAAAAGTTGGTAACTTTTTTTCTATGTCAATATGATGAAAGGACCATATAGGCTGTAAGATGATTTTTAACAAGCATTTAGGACGTAGCATGGCTGCGATAGAATGCTATTGCTGAGTATATAAGGAGAGAACATATTCTCAAAGAAAAGGGGAAGTATCTGATAGAGTAGATCCAGTCTCTGTGCTTCAGTTCATTTGAGGCGTGAGGCTTACTTAAGTTCCTTTTCAAATCAGTAGTAAGGCTATCATTCATGTGAGTGGGATTTAAAGTAAACCCAAACTGAGCCTGTATTCATTAAAACATCAGCACATGTTGATTTACTGTGTGTTTGGGGATGGAGGGAGTAGATTTAATAACTTGGTTTATGATTTTGCCGTCTGCTACACGTAAGACCGTGTGCAGTCAAAGAATTACCTTAAAAATTTCACTAGAAGAATTGAAATAAAAGTAGATATTTCTCAAAAGGACGAGTGGGAGAAATAGAAAAAAAGCTCTCTTAATTAGAGGAGTGTCAGCAGGAAGAACAGTTCCTACTGTGAGAGATACTGGCTATTTTTATTATTTCAGCTGATTTTTTTTTTCTTTTTTTAAAGTTACATTGGATGCTGACCTGAAGCTTTGGCAATAGATGAGATTCTGCTAGATTCTGCTATCCATGGCTAAAGTACCATGGTTTTGATTTGGGAGATCATTGTTTTCTTTGACATTTCTTGTATCTCAAGGCAGTTTTCCTTTGTTTGTGGATATTTGACTGTTAAATCCCAGGAGATCCCAGGAGAGCAGTGTTAGTAAAGAGCCTTAGGGAATTGAAAGGACTGTGCATCACTGACTCCCTGAGATTTTTCAGAGTTTTTCCCCTCTTTTTGAAGAAAAAGTCAAGATACAAGAATTAATTGGTGAGAACTCAAATGTTCCTTTGTCTAGCACCATGTCTTTTTAATCTGTGCCAGTTTCAGAAGAAAATCTTCTGTATTACATCAGATTAATTTTTGAGGGAGAGAATAGTGTTTATCTTATTTCATGATGTTCTTTCTAAGAAGACATGGTCTCCCCATTCAAGTCCCAAAAAGCTGCCCCTTTCACAAGTAGTAGTTCTGTAGAAGAGAGGCATATTGAAAGAAGGGCTGGTTTATATTCTTACTGTGATCATTAAAATGTAAGTACACCCTATTAATTTTTATTATGTCTTGAATACAAATAGTTGCTATATTAATTTCTTTCAGAAGCTGAGAAAGGATATTGAACAAGAAAGAGGTGCTTAATGCTCCAGTGACCACTAGGTCTAGCTAGAAGCAGCCTTGTCTTAAATTCTGTAATTACAGAGCTATTAAGAATGATCTTACATCTCTTTTTAGCTGAAATTACTCACACTTTGGAATCGTTTAATTTGTCCTCAGTAATTGAGGAAGGGACATTAGAAAAATACAGAACAATTAAAACATTTGCAAAAATTAATTACAGATTCTGTCACTTAGTTGTGAGCATTTATGGGTGTAGCTGGCGCCAGCCAGCACTTCTGCCTTCTGATTAGTCTGACTGATTGGATGAAATGGGCTGACACGGACGGTGTGTCATAAAATGACATGATGTTGCCAGGTACTGAGTGTGCTGGCCCAAGGCCTTCAAAGATATGTATGTCTGTCTCCCAGATAAAAGGAGCTCAGCTGATCTGAGAGCTTAGGCCAGGATTACCTGTCTAGTATCCCGAGTTCTCGTGCATCAGTCTGAACCCTAGTAACTATCATCTAGCTCTCTGTATGCACGCTGTCCCAGCCCCGAGTGTTTTCAGTAATGCCTTTCAACATACAACTCAGGTGCCCTGCAATCCCTTTGTAACTTTCACTAGTGTAATTTAAGCTTTTGAACCTTAAATAATGAGGGTTTTATAAAGAAAGAGGGTTGCAAAATAGAACTTGCAGAACCTGTTCCTGATTGGGGGGTCCATTCCCAGCCACTTTTGAAGCCCCTGTATTAAACACGTGTTTTAAAGGGTGTTGACATAACAGAATATTGAAATTGTATTTAGGATGCTACTCCTTCAAAAATATCCTGGTTTTATTGAAAGGCTTGTTTCTGTTACTTTCATTATACATGACATGATGAGTCACAAGAATGGATCAAAGTAAAACAATTTTGTCTTGTGTGCTTAACAAACTTAGAGTACAGAGTGAAGTCAATTAGGATTAGAAAAAATACCAGATTTTGTGGGATCAGAGTTAGGATGGAGCATTACAGGGCAGATTTTAATAGAATAAATCAAATATATTTAAACTTCCAAGTCTAGTAATATGCACTAAGTCAAAATGTAAAGCAATGTGTGAGCGGATGGGAAGTGTGTGTCAGAAAAAACACCTGATCCTTTCTGACTTAAGTTAGTGTAGATTATGTTTTGACAAAGAAGATGAGAAAGAAGTTTAAGTTACTGAGACAGGTTGCATCACCTGGGAATGAGGAAAGCACACACTCTGCTTTGGGGAAAATGGTTGAGAGCTGTCTAACATTTAGAGCAGGTCCACAACTGCTTCCCACACAGCTTAGTCCTCTTGGGCTCCCACCCTGATCACAGCCCAAATGCAGCTGGAGTTGGGCTGTTTGCAATTAGAATTTGTGATGGTGTCACAATACGTTTCTCCACAGTAGGGGACTATAGACTTTGTTATACAAAAGCAGTCTTGCCATCACTGTTATCTTTCTTCCACCACCTTTAGTAAATAATACATAACTTTTGATTCTTTTTTTTTTTTCTTCCGACGCTAGAGCTACTGCATGTCTGCCTTTGCTACCTTTAGCTGTTAAATATCCACCTGCTGTACTTGTTAGCTGGGGAAGTGAAATTGAGGTCAGTGTTTCTTAGCTTTATTGCATCTGCGCTCTTTCTACTTTTTTTAAAAGTATATTTCCTAAGGAAATGAAACTTAAGAACTTACACTGTTTGCTCATCCTCCACATTTGTTCTGTGTCTGCCTGTTTGTCTGTCTGATGAATTTCAGCTGAATTTGAGAGGTTTCAGAGATACAGAGCTCCCACAAAAGATAACTATCTAGGTTAAGAACCAAAATAATGCCCTGACTGAGGGAAAGGCCACTGTGTTCTCACACTACTTGCTACTGAATATCAGGGTGAGATTCTACCTTGAGACAATTCCCTAAGATCCCTGGGAGCCCTCTGAACAACTGTAAATTGATTTATTTTTTTCTTCTTTTCTTCCCACAGTGTTTTCTCCCGTCTTTTACTGTTAAGTTCTTCCCTGTCCACTGCTTCCAAAGACTGTTGGGTCTGCATGTCTTCTATACCAGTCTCTATATTATAACCAGCGTTTCTTTCCCCCCTACCCTCAGCTAACAGGAAGAATGCATGTAAACTAACTTTTGCTGGCTCTCTTGTTTCACTGAAATAGATACGTACTTCCTGCAGACGGTGTGCTCAGGATGAGTTTCTAAGAGCTCATGCTCAGTCATGGACTTGGGCACTTGTCATCTGCAGGAAGAGCAGTTTTGCTCCTGGTAGAATTAAAAATCAAGACTCTGGTACTGTCTCTGTAGGTGGCGTGACCATTTTGTGAGGGTAAACCTTGGTTTCTGTGAATTTCAAAAGATGGGAACATCTTTTTTCAGAGTTGATTTTTATTTAAGACCTGAACATTGGAAACAGTGTGCCAGAGGTTTGAGAAGGTCTTCCTGCAAACAGTCTTGAATTTATTTTTAATGCACTGAATAAACATTAGGAAATAAAATGCTTGCCTCCAGCTATCTGTAGCTACTTCACCCTTTTTCTTGACTCTGACATCCCAACCCTTTTCTCATTTATCTAGAAAAGAGAAGTTGGAGAATAGTCTGCCTATGCGTAATAGTGGCTCTTATGCCAGTCGTTATGTAGCCATCTCTTGTAATTGCTGGAACCAGTTCCAGCAAATTCATAATTTTCCTTCTGCCTTTGACTGCAGGGCTCATTAGATTTTAGCAGGGTAAAAAGTTCATCCATTCACTGTTGAAAGCATGTGATTGCCTTACATGCTAGGATATTCTTGAATAGAAGTATCCATTCACTTCTCCGTCGCACAGACAACCAGTTTGGGTTCTGGCATCCCACTCCTTAGTTACTTGTTAAAAAAATTGTCATATGCTTCCCAGTTCTCAAGTTTTCTTTGGAGTTGCTGCAGTCACACAGAGAAAAATATTCCCTAGCTTTTCAGCAGCAGTAGTTTGCAATGGTTGGGGAAAGAAGACAACTAACCCTTGTGCAAGACACTGTATGCAATAATCTCCAAACAACTTCTGTGTTGGTTGAACTCAACTGACCTCATGTAAATGCCTGCGTCAATTATTTTTAGGTTTTACAGAGTCTGTCGATACCCCTCAGAAGTTGCAGTGGGATTGCCTTTATATTGAGGTCTTACAATTTCGTAGTGTGAGGTGTGTAATTAAAAAATAATTGCTATACTCTTCATAGCCACTCTCTGAACTGTACACAAACATGTGTTTACTGACATATCTGTACACATACATTTTGCAGACTTGAGTTCCTCAATCCTTCCATGTTTTAAAAATCTAATAATAGCTGTTAAAATGCATGTTTTAATCACACAGCTGGTATTGTGCATTCAAAAACTATTCAGTCACTGCCCTCTTAATGTGTGGAGCTCAGCTAGACAGCGGAGTCTCTGAAGTGATATCTGCATTGTCATATTGATTTCTGGGAGAGCAGAAGCAGCTGAGCAGAAAGTATTTAACCTTGGAAGTAATTTAAGGGTACCAAAATGATGAGTCTCAAGAAATGCTTCCTTAAGCCTTTTGTTGTTGGCCTCCTGGGCACTTCAGTAATGGAGTCTGAGCTTTGAGAAATGAACTAACTCCTCCCAATTTTGTTGGTATTCTGTCTCATAGTTAAGACTCTTTAAATCACAAATATTCAGCAGCTTTCTCTGTACATAAATCTGTACTCACACACATACCACAGTCAGCAGACATCTTGCCTCCCTCTTCCTTGGAAGATACTTAATTTTTTCTTTTTTTTGCAAACTATCTGTCATACATTGATATATAAAAATCGATGCAGTTTAGCAATGCTAAGGTGCTCTGTAAGTGATTATTCTGAACTATGTATGATTTGAAGTCCCACTGACAAGTATTTTCTACATAGTTGGGAATTTAAATTGCTTTTTGAATGCTAAACTGTTTGAGTCATTTTGCAGTTCATATGAGGATTAGTTTTCTCTATGGTTTTCCTGTTGTGAGGCAACTGGATTGTGTTACTGTTTCCAGTATCTGTAAGCCTAACTGTACTGTTCTCTTCTGATCATCTGTCACCTTGAAAAGAGTGTACCTCAGCTTCTTTTGATTCCTTCTGCCTCTTCAGGGTGACAAGGGTGTGCCCTGAGAATTGTTTCACTATTCAGCCAATTACAATTTTAAGGTCAGCTTCATACTTCTGAAAAGGCTGATTTTACCGGAAGCAGATCAGAAATCTGAAAGAATACATTTCAGATGTATATCATATTTGATGTGAAAACTGAATTTAAGCGTCAAAACTTAGTCTTGCTGAAGTAAGCAACAGGTCTCCCTTTGACTTTACAGGTGGAATTCTGGGGGTAGTATATGCAGTTGTTTCATACTTTGGCTTGTCAAGCCATAACTGCCCTAAATATTGCACCTTTTTTCCCTGCAGATGTGCACTGGGAACTACATATTTGTTCCTTATATGATAACTCCACATAACAAGGTGTACTGCTGTGATAGCAGCTTCGTGAAGGGACTCACAGAGCTGATGCCGCCTGGTTTTGAGTCTCTGCTTGGGCCTATATGCTTACCTCTGGTGGATCGATTTATTCAGCTCTTGAAGGTGGCACAGGCCAGTTCAAGGTGAGTTGTCTTCTTGTACACCCATGTAAAATGCAAATATTCTGGCTGGCAAGATAAATGTCAGGCTCTTTTGCCTTCTGTTCAGACAAACTGATAATTAATAGTGTAGTTTGACCAAATCTCTGCATTGACACTGCTCTATCAATACCTGTTCTGCATGCACATTGTGGGAGAGCTGTGGGGCCAGAAAAACAAGTGCGAGGGACCTGTCCCCAGTTGCTGATGTGAAGTTGTTCCTCTCCAGCCAGTATTTCCGGGAGTCCATTCTGAATGACATCAGGAAGGCCCGAACGCTTTACACGGGCAAAGAGCTTGCAGCAGAGCTGGCAAGGATTCGACAGCGAGTAGATAACGTCGAAGTCTTGTCTGCTGACATTGTAATAAACTTGCTGCTGTCCTACAGAGACATCCAGGTAGGAGTTTTGTGCACTACTAAGAATAGTAAATTAAATTACATTCTCACAGAAATTTTTAGTGCACTTTGCACAGATATTTTTAACCAACTGTGTGGATAAAGCATACTAGTAAAAATCTTTTATGGAGTCTTCTCTGGTGTTTTTATTTTGTTTTGTAGTTTCAGTGTTTGCCTTTCTGTAGCAGAAAGGGGTTTTATAACAGTACCTAAAAAGTACATGACATATAATAACTCTTTTCCATCTCAGCATTGCTGTGTGATGAACAGCCTGTAGTTAAAGGCTATAGTAGCATTCTGTAACTGATAGGCACATGTATTCTTTGTCACCAAAGCTTGTGACATTTCTTATGGAAACATAAATAGTTCATATGCATTTCAGCTTTTGGAATGATGCTAGTAATTGTTTACTTTTTTAACCATAATTTCAACTGTGGCTCCTTAAACATTATGAAGCGGTTTGAGTTTGATTTTTTATTTTTTATTTGTTTTTTTAGTATGTCAGTGAGTAAGCTACTTTAAAAACTGTGATATTAAAGAATCTTTTATTTTGTTTTTGTGGCTCATGCCTACCTCAGAGTTTTAGGATGCCTTAATTCAGATGCAGTTAGCTTTGTAGTATCTGTACAATATGAGCACTGATACGTGTTCAACTCCTGAATCTAACTTTAATCATGAAACAGATGTATGAAAATTTTCACAGGACCATGTCGAAGCAGCACAGGAGACCAAATTGTGCTTCCCTGCAAAATACTGTGCATATCCCCATTTCTGATTCGTAGTAGGCTATGTACAGTTTGAGCCTGAAGAAACTGAAGTCCACAAAACTTACAATGAACTGAAAATACTTCTTAGTATGAAATAATAGCTGCTTAGGTTGAAGAGGAGTTTATATAGACATACCTCAGTACAGCCACTTAAAACTTTATTATTCTTTTATTTTGGAAGGATTACGATTCCATTGTGAAATTGGTGAAAACTTTAGAAAAACTGCCCACTTTTGACTTGGCTTCCCACCACCATGTGAGGTTGCATTATGCATTTGCACTGAACAGGTAAGAATCTACCCTTCCTTCTGCTGTGGTGCAGTCAATCAAAAGGTTAAACTTCATAAGGGGTGGGTAATCCTGTGTGAGGTTCTCTGCTGGAATCTTTATACAGAGTCCTATGATTTTGACTGAAGCAGCTTTGGGGACTCTGATCTTTGTGATAAATCTAAGCTTCTTTTTATCTCATACTGTCAAACTTCATTCCTTTTCCTTTAGCACGTTTGATTTATCTTTCCAAAAGTTGTAACTTTCTCCTTACTGGGACTGTAGAGGATATTTTGTGAGCTAAGGTCTGGAATACTCTGCACTTCTGAATCTTTGCTGCAAAAAAAATGTATCTTACTTCTAATCCAGGTCACTGGTACGGAAGTATGGAGCAGCTCAATTAGTCAGGATTAGTCTGACCTAAATCAAGAAAGTGTGAGGGCATTGATGATGGAAAAGTAAACAGAAATAAAAGTAGGGACCTCTGGCTCTGAAGACCAGCTGTGTGTAAATAATCCATGTTGCAAAACATTATTTGCCGTACTGGTTTTGTTCTCATTAAATTCATTAATCTAGATTAGTGATAGTCGATACAAGATATGGAAGTGTTGAAAAGGGAGTAATTTGATTGTTCAGTGCACAAACACATTAAAATTCTAAACTTTTGATACTGAATGATGTATGTATCAAAACTATGACTCACCAGGAAGTGTCAAATGCTTGCAATTGCGTGGTTTATTTGTCTGAAGTACTTCTTTTAATATTGCCTTATTGACTTTACTCCTAAGCCTTCCCTATCATGGGAGTTCAATCTGGTTTGTGCTTTTTGGACTTTTTGCTTTACAATCAAAATGTATATAAAAAGTAAAATCACAAACATGAGATTGAATCTTTTTTCCTTTAGAGCATGAATTACAATGAAAGAAATACTAGATATGAAACCAAGGTACATATTTTTCTGTTTTATAAGGAGGTAACACATGACTCTTCCAAGAATTTCCCTGGAGGCTCTTGATGCTGTTTTCAGTGCTTTGCTCTAGCTGATGCTTCATGAGAGAGAGAAATTATGTTTGAAGGCTTTTATAAAGGTTTCCTGTGATATAAAGAAAAGACAAAAAAAAAGGAAGTAGGGAGTAAGTGTGTATACATAATATGGCTCATTCTGTCTATCCATAGTTTTACATAGATGAAGTCATATGTCTGTATTAAAATATGATCATGAAAAAGTATTTCTTGTTAACTTTATTGTTTTTTTAATCAAAACTTTTATTTTCGACAGGCGAAATCTACCTGGAGACAGAGAGAAAGCTCTAGAAATTATGATTCCCCTTGTAGAACAGGAAGACCAAGTAGCTTCAGATATGTACTGTCTGGTTGGTCGAATTTACAAGGACATGTTTTTGGAATCTGGGTTCACGGATACAGAAAGCAGAGACAAAGCAACATTCTGGTGAGTACTGTTTTCCTGGTCTATGTCCTTTTGTTAGCTTTGGGAAAATATTCCTCAAACAAGAATATATTTAAATGGTTTTTCTTTCCAAATATTTGGCATCCTTAGGGGATGGACTGAATCTTCTAAACTTCCTTGCGTACTTGTTGAGAATGAGGGATTTATGTTGTTAACACATCTCATTCTGCAAAGTTCTTGAAGTGCCTCAGAGACTTGAAATTTGGGTATCTCATCAGAGGTTAAAAAATGAAGGCATGGGACATCATCCTAGACTTCTGTCAGGATGAGCTGCTTCTCTGCATTCAGATGAGGATACAGACAATCTGCATTTATGTGTCCTGCACATCACGTCTTAGCTCTGGTCTTGTGCTCATCAGCTGCTGGTTGAAGTAAATGCTTAAAATGGAAAGCTTTCTTCTTCCTTTGTCATTTATCACTTGTTTTCAGTAAACTTCATCTTAGAACTGTCTCTTGTAAAAGATAAGATAAAATTGTTTACCATTTATGGCCTCAGAATACAAATGAGATTTATAACTTCTGGTCATGCTTTACAGTTTTGCAATTTTTATTGGACTTTTAGAAGATGTTGAAATAACAGGAGTGTAACATATTATTGTCATTCCTCCTAGCATAATTTTGGATAAGAAAAGTTTCATTTCCTGTAAGGCCCAAAGCCTATAAAAAACTTCCAGGGGTCTTTTTGTGAACTCTGTATTTTACTAATGTCATGACCAGGATAAAAAGAAAACTGTAGTTCTGTATACAAATATTAGGCATTATTACAGGCTAAATGAAATACTAATTACTTTTGCTGTTGTACATCTTGCTTTCTCCTTGTTCATAGTGCCTTATGAACAGATAAACTTTGATACTGTCAAACATAATTGACCTAAGAATGATTGTATGTATAACAGTGTTGAGTTCATGTAGCCATTTTAACACACTTCGAACAGATGCGTCTCAACAATCGTGATAATCATAGATCTGATGACGGGAAGTGATTGCAGGCATTCCAGTTTAGGAAAGGGCAGAGGCTGATAGCTCCTGCACAGGGTAGAGTTCTGGCCAGCCAGCCCCTAAATAATCCCTGAAGTCTCTGGCAAGTGAGACCCAAGACAATGCTCTGTGCGCCTGCTGCCGCGGAACAAAGTGATCTCTGTTGAGTCAAGCTGGAGTTTGGCTGGAAGCTGTACCGGATGGTCCAGTTGCTTTTGGTTTGTACTTTATACTGGATATCGATTTGAGTTTCTAGTGTTAGTCATACAGCAGGCTTGACGTGCTGAAAGGTTGACTCATAACTCAGTGAAAAGCTCTTAGAAAGGAACAGGCTTACTGTAGTGCTGCAGCAGGCCACAACAGGACAAGGTGTGTGCAGGAACAATGCCTCCCTGGAAGTGCTATGTTATGTTGAGATAAAGGTAATTATCTCAGTCTTAGAGAAATGAGGATGTAAGAGAAGTATAGTGAATTGTATGAGATAATAAGAACTTGGCAGCAGAACCAAGGCATTGGTTTTGCAACAACTAGTGATGTCAAGGTACTTTGGTCTATTCCAATTAAAAAAAAAACAAACAACAATGTGCTTTTCTGACAATCAGAAAGCAGAATAAAAGACATTTTTCATATAAATGCGAGAGAATAGATGAAAGAGTAATTATTAACTGTCACTTTCACACTGACAGTGTGAATCAGACTTACCAAAGCTACCAAGTCTTTATTCATATCTTTTCACTGCTACCTCCCTCATTCAGTGTCTACACTGCAACATTTTCCAAAAGTACAGTCTCTCTTGTATTGGAACAAAAATACTAATTTCCAAGGTTTTTTCTTCTTCTTCTGTCAATATTTTCTCTCTCCTTTTATTGCATGAGAATTACAGCATGGAAGATCTCTAGGGCAAAAAAGGTAGTCCAGTTCTCGACACCACTATGTCTCTTCTCTTAGATTTGTATACTTAGAATCAGTGAGAGTGTTGTCCGGCTTGGTTGGCAGATTTTTATGGGGGTTTTATATGGTGGTTTGCGTGTGTGTGTGTTGGTCGGGGGTTTTTAAGTGAGCCAAAAATATTTTGTATGTACTTTCTTCCTCACTTTGTTGTAACTCGCAGTATAAGAGGAAATTGCAGATGATGGAAGAAAAAGATCTGTACTCTCTGCTTCACTTGCTTTTTTTTAGAGGACTAGACACTTGTCTAATGATTAAGTTCTTTGGAGGTGGGCAACTGGAGTATAAAAAGTATATATATGTAGCAGATTGAAGAGAATCCTGTCTTACAGTTTTGGAGAGCAGCGCTTATGCTAAAGGATGCAAAGTCATGAATCATTAGAGTAGAAAAAACAACAAACAAACAAATTAAAAACCAGCCGTCTTTTTGGCCTGGTGGGATCAAAATGCCTTAGCTGTGCTTGCATGTCAAAGAGTGGTCTAGAAGCCAAATCCTTAGGTTTTGCATAGATTATTTTTCTTCCCTTCCTTACATACTAATCTCACAACCTGTTTAATTTTTTTTAGTAATGTATTCCATTTGTTTGTCTGTATTTTTCTCATTCTTTAGAAAGTAATTTTAAACTCCATTGCTTTTACTGTTGTGAGTTGTGTTGACTGAATCCCTTGTGCTCCTTAACTCACATACGGTAGTAGTCTTTGCCTCCTCCTTCTGTAGGTGTGAATATGTGTGTATGTTAGTGCAACCAAAGGTATTCTTATTCTGAAGGGTAAGTTTAAAGCACTGTAGATGTGCTGTTGCCGTTGTCACAACTACTTGCATTGCTAGCATGAGTGTTTGTGTGCTGTGTTTGTATGAAGCACCTCCAGTTCTTCTCAGACAAGATTGAGGCTAGGTGAATGCCTCTGTCATTTCTCTTGATTGCTCAGTTCCTCTTGAGGAGAATGAAATATAGTATAGTCCTTTTTTATGTGAATAGATTTATAAGGACGGTGTCAATAAGACACTCAGTAAAGAGTAAAATTTGGAGTAGCTGAAATCATAGCTAAATGTGAGGTATATTCTTATATCACTTGCTTCAGTGCTTGAGTGTTTTGATATCCATGTGTGCCATTGTAGCAGATCCACAGTAGAATCTAAGGTTTCAAATCAATGAAAATCCATATATTAAAGACTAAATTAATGAGCTTATAAATAAATATAACTGTGAAACAGGTCTTTTGCAAGCTGATAATATTATTCTGTTTTATTTGATCATAAAGAAAATATTGTAAGATACCGTAACTTCATTGGGATGGATGAGTAGGGTCTGTGCTTGTTGTGTGGGGGGAGAGGAAATGGGAGGAGGATGTATGAATAACAGACTCCTAAAAATAACCACAAAGAATGTGTGGAAAACAGTAAAATATTTTTGCTTTCATAGATTCTTGCTGTGTAAACAGAAGATAAGCTCTTAAAGTACCTAAAACTGTAATGATGCCCCAACTAGATTGCGTTATTTAGAAAGTAAACTTGAATGTTTGCTTTTCTAGGTTCAAGAAGGCGTTTGAGTCAGAGCCAACGTTACCAGCAGGAATTAATTATGCAGTACTCCTCCTGACAGCTGGACATTGCTTTGATACTTCTTTTGAGCTGCGGAAAGTTGGTAATTATAACTTGCAAATTCATGGTGAAATCACATTCCAGTGAAAGTACACTACCACCCACTGTTACAGGGGAAAATCTGATGGTTGTGTATGAAAGCTTTGATAGAGAGCATGTGAATATTTAAGTTGGTCTCTCACACCACTGCCGATCCCACCTGACTGCAGGTGAGTGGTGTCATGAAGACTTGGTTTCAGTGTCAAGGTCTTAAATGGTTACCAGAGTTTAGTAAAACCCAAGCTTCTTTGTAAAGGCATCATTTGTGTGAAACAGGAACACCTGGAGTGGGAATCTGGTTCCAGCTAGCACAGGAAGTCCATCCTAAGACTGAGGAAAATGCACTTGACTTCAGCTTGGGTTGGGTTGAGAGAAGAAACTTTCTCTTCTGATGCATTCTTAGAGATTTGTGAATGTCTGTATTCGTAGAATCATAGAATAACAGTGGTTTGGGTTGGAGAGACCTTTTAAAGGCCATCTAGTCCAAGCCCATGCTGTGGGCAGAGACATCTTTCACTCGATCAGGCTGCTCAGACTGACCTTGGACTATTCCAGCAAAGGGGCATTCCCTTCCCTGGGCAGCCTGGTCAAATGTCTCACCACCCTTGTCATGAAAAGTTTCTTACTTAAGAAGGAAGAATAAAGACCATTTTGTTTGTGATTTTGTTTGAGATATTCTGGATTTGAGGAGAGCAAAAACTCAAGATTAGTCAGTAATGCGTTCGGGGAAGATTTGAGAGAAAGTACTGAATATCGTAATATGCATTCCAGTTGGTGGTGTTCTCCATGAATTAGTATAATTCTTGACTTTCTGTAAAGTCTTTTTTATCTTTGTTTCTCCTGAGGAAGTTGTCAAGTGAGAAAGAAACAGTTTTTTTCACTCCACTAAATGTATCTATGTTCAGCCACTGCTCTAGTTCCGAAGTTAAGTGTGCACTGTATGGAAGTAATTTCCTGGGTAATTTTGAGTATGAAGGTCAGAGTGAGATGATTACTTTCACATAAATAGCAGAAGTAAAATTTAAATTCTCATGTGTGAATGAGGGTATTAATTTGGATGTGTTAGGCTGCATAAAGTTGCCCCAACTTCTGTGTTTGCCCTTCTTTGAGTGGGTGAGATCTTGCTTTTTGGTTCACATTGAATACTTTCACATCCTATGCTGAAATTTGAATTCTTGTGCCAGAGTAGGAGATAAAAATATATGTTCTACATATTGCATAGCGTTTACAAATACTCACTTAGCTGGCCTAAGTTTAAACTAGATAGTTTAATAGAGCTGGGCTATATTTTTTGTGTAGTTTGATTTGAATCCTTCAGTTTTAAAGAAACTTCTCAATTGCATACAGGCTACAGCCAACTAGATTTGTACAAATTAATTTTACTGATGAAATCTGTGTGTTATTTTTTTGGTATCATCTTCTTATGAGTTTGTCCATTGTTGTTTTCCCTATTGTTTGTATCAAGAACATTATAGAAATTAATGTTCATTATTACATAAGGTTCCATCCCCAGATGATGAATTATTTAGTGCAGAAGTATCCTGTTCCTTAGGTGGTTTATTTGTTTGGTTTTTTGTTTGCCTGTCTTAGGTTAACATTTAGTTGGTGTCTGCTGGAAACCCTTGATATAGCAACCCTTCCTGTTAGCTACTGGTGTCCAACTTTCTTTTTTGTTATGGGGAATATTGTCAAAATACTTTTAGTTTCAGACTGACTCAGCTATTTTGAAACTTTTTCAAATACATTTATAGTATAGACCTTGTGTGTATCGTTGGTCATTTATTTCTTGTTGATAAGACTGTGGTCACTATTCATGGAATTACGGGATGGAATACCGGGTTGGAAGGTACCTCAAGGATCATCTGCTTTTTTTCTTTGCAAAAGCACAGTCTAGACAGGATGGTCCAGTGCCCTGTCCAGCTGCGCCTTAAATGTGTCCAGTATCAGCAAGCCACTGCTTCCCTGGGACATGATTCCAGGAGCTGATTCTTTGAATTTTGAAAAATTTTCCTCTTGTGCCCAACTGGAAAGTCCCCAGTAGTAACTTGTACCTATCACCCTTTGTCTTTTCCATGTGACTCCTTGTCAGAACGGAGTCTCCATCTTCTTTGTAGCCACCCTTTACGCACCAGATGGTGATAATGGCTCCCCTAACCCTGCTCCTCAAGGCTGAACAAACCCAGCTTTTCCTCATCTGGCAGGCTTCCAGTCCTTTGTTCATCTTTGTGGCCATTCTCTTTGTGACCCTCTCCAGCCTGTCCACATCTTTTGTGTATAGTGAGAACCAAAACTGAGCACATTATTCCAGGACTGCCCTGGCAAGCACTGAATAGAGTGGGATAATGGCTTCTTTATCTCTCCTGTTGATGCCCTTGTTGATACATCCCAACATCCTCCTGGGTTTCTCTGCTGAAGAAGCACACTATTCACGCATATTCAGCTGCTTGTTTTTCAGGACCACCAGATCCCTTTCCACAGAGCTGCTCCCTAGTGGAGTAGATCGCAGCCTGTGCTGCACTCCTGGACTGTGTTTTCCCAGGTGCAAGACCTTACAATGGTCTTTGTACAAGGTTTTTCAGATGACTTGAGTTGTGCTAGATTCTGAGGATAATTTAGTGTTTTCTTTGTCTAGGGTTAATGTGTTAAACAAAATCAGGCAAAATCACAAAGGTTGTGTGGGAAAATGTTTTGATTTTTTTTCTGATCCTAAGTATCTCTTACATGTGTGTAATTCTTTTGATGTCACTTCTTGTTTAGATCTGAGTGTACAAGACTTTTTCAGCAGTAGTTAGATTTGCCAGGCAGTGCTTTAAGTTTGGTGTCCACCCACAGCATTATCTGTAGTACACAGAAATTAGAGAAGTTCTGCTTTCTGGTGGGAGATTAGGAGAGAAGCAAGAACAAACTGGTCACGTTCAGTCGAGGTTATATGGAAATTATATTGCTGGGCTGGGAAAGGTGTGAGGAAGGATGTAGTCATTAACAGTTCTTCAGAGGGTGCATGAGACTGTAATTAGGAGATGCATATCTGATTACATTGGCAATATTGGAATAACTCCAGTAAAAATAAGAATAAATCCAAGAGAAGTTTTACCAATCTGCATCAGATCAGAAAATTTGCCTTCTAAAAGTTCCTACCTGTACTTGTCAGATAATAGTTCACAACTAAATGAGCAAATGGAGCATTAATAAAAACCCTCCTTCTGTTTTCTGAGTAGCATTGCTTTCTTAACCATACAAAGGACTCTGAGACCAGAACAGACATGCTGTGTTCTGCATTGACAGTTATGATCTCTGCAGGCTGTGCAACTTTGACACACAAAGGATCCTGTAATATGAATTGTTCTGTCAATATTTGAGCAAGGAAAGCAGTTTATTTATAAAGCCTTCATAGTAATATTTAACTAGTAATATCTGCTTAGTGTATCTCATTTTCATCACAAGCTGTGGGTATATTCTTGGGTGTTATAAAAACACAATGGCTTTTCTGGCATTCCTAGTTCCTCAATTTTGGCTCATTTGTTTTAAAGGCAAAATATTTTGGTTAAAATATACTGGAATTCAGCTGCCGCTTTTTTTTCCCTCCCCTTGTGAATGACAAGTTTATCACGGAAGAAGAGAATGTCTTGACTTTGCCTGGATTTTCTTATACTCTCAAAAATCTTTTAAAAATGGTGAAATAAAAATAAACTTAGAAAAGGGCAATTATACAAGGGGACCATAAATTCAGAATTAAATTCACGAAGGTTCACTTTGCAAGTTTCCGAAACAATCCTTCCCGCCCAAGTTCTTTAAATTGGAGTTACAGTCTTTTGAACCTATTGCTAATGTCATCACAGAGCAACTGCATTTCAGGGATAAGTAGCTTGCCTTTCAGGGATGAGTAATTTTGTGGATACGCTTTGCAGAGGATGGTCAGCAAACCATAGTGAGTTTAGCGCCAAGTACTTCACCTTTCTCAGAAGAACTTGATGAGAGGGTGGTGTTGTCTTCTCTAAGGTAATAGGATCCACTTCACAGAATACTTGGGTAAAACTTCCATTTTATCCAAGTTACACAACAGTAATGATTCCCAAACTTGGTGTCCTCAGGTATCATAACTGCTACACATCCATCCTTTGTCCTGCTATCTTCCTATAAGCCTCCCTTACTGAGCTGGGACTCAAAATGGTTTCTGTCACCAGTCCTACCCTCCCAACAAACACCTCTCCCTGCCGTGCCAGTAATGCACCCTCTCCATGTGAGTTGTACTTTCCATCAAACCCGCACACTCAGTTTGTACCTCGCTTTAGCTCTGTTCCCACATCTGGAACACAGAAGGGCTGTGATGGGTGTGTTCCTACAGGTGCGGTGAAGCGTGGCAGAGCATGTCTGCCTGTGAACCAGAGACCAGTGCTGCTGCTCGCTGTGACAGATAGCTTGTGATAGCTGGTTGGTGGCCACTGCAACTGTGTGTGCCGTCACTCAGTGCTTAGCAAAGGCCCTGTGCACAGCTAAATTCCTCCCTTCCCCCTTCCTCTCAGAAGAGGCATATCCAACTGAAGTGATCCACGTATCCCTGTGATACCATTCCCTACATCCCTTGTGATGAAGTCACATCAAAAACCTGTGGATGTTATTAGGTATCTGTCTTTTCTTGTGCGTTGCTATCACATGCATGCAAATACTTTAGACATTCTAGTAGAGCCCTTTGACCTTTGAAGATATTGCTGAGGAGCGTTACTCTAAAGTCCTGGGGGAGATTAATTTTTTCCATTTACTGTGTTTTGTGGCTAGCATTCAGGTTTTGTTCTCTAGAACCCAGCTAAAGTTGAACACTTTCAACACAGATTCCCCCTCCCTATTCTCCACTGATGAGTGCAGGTGTACATCTTCAAGCAGTCTCTTTGTCAGTGTGTGTAGCACCCTGGCTTAAAGCCTTGCAGAGATGGTCACCACGGTACCTTGTGGAGTTGATGGAGGTGATGTACATTGTAACATTTCTCAGGAAGATCAGAGATACTTTGTAATATCTATGGCATGGTTTTTTTCTTCAGGAATAACAAAACCTTATTTCCCAAGAAGCAAGCAAATAATGTTTTTTATGATTAAAGTACTATTTTGTTCTGTATGTTACTTAAGCATGACAATTTCTTGTTAGCAAGTGAGCACAGAATGCGAAATACAAATGCGAAATAAGCTATAGGCCACTTGGATACAATTTCACATTTTAAAAGCCTTTATTACCTGACGTTGATGTCATAAAAATATGAGCAATGTGATAAACAAGATAAACTTTGTAGGCTGAAATGTAGCTTGCATAATGATACCCATTTTGATAATATTTATTGCTGCTTCCACCATGGAGTTTAGTCTGCTAGCTACTCAAGGAAGGTTAAGGAAAAAAACAAGATCAACTGTTGCACTGAAATTTCTTCTGAATGCTCAGCCCGAGTATCAAGGACAATGGAAGATGATGTGGGAGGGAAACTGTCATAGTGGAGTAGTGTGGGAAAAGTGAATTACAGCGGTGAAGAGGCTTGTTGTGTAAGCTGCAAATTGGTTTTTTTTTCAGGGGATGGTGTAGCATATCTCATGTTTGCTATATGTCGCAGCTCATATGAACTAAAACTCATCCTGAAGGCCACAGGGGAGTCTGTAGTTCTCAGCAAATTTAGCAAGTCAAAATAAAACCTGAGGCTCTCCATAGTCTTGAGTTGCTGAGGGACTTGTGAATATTAATAGATGTCTTTCATTGGGGTAGGACTTGCGGCAGTTAAAAGAACATCACTGCTGGAAGAAACCCAGTGGATCATCTGTTCCTTCTGCATGGGACCTTGTCTATAAAGGTAAGTTTGGGGCTTGGGGCTTGTAAGTCAAAAAAACAAAGCAGAAAAAAAAAAACATAATAGGTGCCTTATTCAGCATCTGTTAAGTTTTTGCAGCTATGTTGTGTAGCCTAAGGCCCCAATTTACCTTTACAGATGAGGTCCATGCAAGAACATAGGTAATATGACTGTGGCCTTGTCCTGACAGTGATGTCTTAAAGTTCCTTTCTTGAGAAGCCTGTAGGAAGAGGGGGTGGGGAAAAAAAAATTTCTACCACTTAGGGTGTTTGGAAGGCATATAAAATTAACTGGTAAGTATGATTTCCATCTTATTTTATCAAAATGGAGAGGGTATAGTAATGTAAGCAATTAATAGATTTCTAATAAGGGAAATGGTTATTTTAAAATTGCATTAATACAAATTCTTGTGACTTGTTATTCTCTTTGCTACAGGAGTAAAAATCAGCAGCCTGCTTGGTAAAAAGGGGAGCTTGGAGAAACTGCAAAGCTATTGGGAAGTGGGATCTTTCTTGGGGGCCAGTGTGTTGGCTAATGATCATATAAGAGTGATCCAGGCTTCAGAAAAGCTGTTTAAACTAAAGGCACCAGCATGGTAAGGTGATAAACAAGGCTGTGTATATTTCTATGTTTTAAAACACTGGACTCCTTCAGCTTTCACAGTAGGCGCTGTATTCAGCTGACAGGAGATATGCTTTGTGTTTTTAAACAAATTTTACTGTATGTCTATGGTTTCACTGTACTTTATCCAGAGAAGGGACTCTCTTCCCCTTTTGCCCTTATTCAGGGATAGATCTGATATGGGTCTTTAATTTGATGTGCAAGAAGGGCAGAATCACCATTGACTTCAGGCTCTTCTGAGGGCAAAGAGGAAAGGAGGAGTTGCTTGCAGTTACATTGCTGAAGATAAGTGGTAGTGGCTTGTGAGTTTAGTCATAACAGCCTGAAGGTTTTGGAGAATGAAGACAGCTTAGCTAGAGAGGCCTGGCTGTACTTTTAAATACTGTTGAGGATATGGCATGTACCAGCTGTTTTAGGAACTGAATGCAAATGAGATGTATGGTGCAAGCTGCATCTTGTAGCAATTGAGAAGACTGCAAATCCAAGTCCGATTAACAGAAAGGTTATAAATCCAGGGTTAAAGGCAACCCTGTAGGCTCAACCTCTGCTATGCAAAGGCCAAGAGATGTATGCTCTGACAGCAGGTTCCCGGCACCTGCTTTGGATGTAGGCAGCACTGAAGGACTGGTCATCTACTCATTAAGGGCTGGGATCGTCTTAGCTGTGGGGAACCAAGACTCCTTTGTGACTAAAAAAGTTGTCACTCTGCTAATTATAAGAGTGAACATTGCAGCATATGTATTCTTATATTTTTATAAATGTTAGAGTGTGTCTCCAGAAGGTGATCAGACGGATGCTAAAATATGGAAATGCTTAACTTCTGTATTGACATAACATAGAAACTGTCAAAATTAAAACCTCTAATTTTATGACAGAATATATTTCATAAATGCTATTTACAGTGTATTTATTTGCAAGGTTTTCCATTTTTACTATGTGTATATTTTAGTAAGAAGCTGGATAGCACTCTCTGGAAGTCTCCTGGTAGAATTTTCTGGAGTTTATGAATGCCTGGTTGTCAGGATTTTATGTACCCCAGTGCCTTTGGGGTTTAAGTCTGTGGATTAAACTCTGAAAATACAGCTCACTCATTTGTGCTTCATGAAGAATTTCTCCTGTGAGCAATTCCTTCCCGGTCTGTCGCCGGCTTTATAGCAGGGCTCACTCGGTGCAAATGGGAGTAGACCCAGTACCTTAAGCCAGCTATCCTGATGGCCTAAGAAGGATGATTGGAAATTGCACAGCTATGGAAATATTCACTAAAGACCCTCTGAGGGTGAAACAAATGTTTCCATGAATAGCCTAATTGCAATAAAGTGATAGCAATGACAAATCCTCTTTTAGCATGTGTATCTCATTGCTGTAGTATTCATAAAAATTGATTATGTTTATAAACTTTTTTTTTCAAAATGCGAAGAGAAAGCAGCATTATGAACGAGTCCCATAAATCAGCCCCAGAAAGTAGAACAACAGAGACAGCAATGAACTGCATTTAGGGGAAACGTTCAGCGCTGCTGTTGCCCTTCCCTAGCAATGCCAAAAGACTGCTTAGCATGCCTGTTGTCATCTTTGTAGGATAATCAGTTCCAGAAGCATCATGTTTTAGAAGTCTGTGTTAAATAATTGCCTGTGCAGACACCATATAGGAGATAGAACAGTGTAGAAAGTTAAACTAGTGGACTTTTTATCTGAGTTTTTATTTTAAGTAGGTCACTACTGAAACAAGTTGGACATAGGCTCAGTTTGGTCCTTAGGTATAGGATCTGGTTATTTTGTGAAGTTTTCATGGTTTAGGATACAAGACATTATATGGTATCAGGAATATGTGCAGGAAGGAATGTTCCAGGACTCTGTTATATTTCAGTTACCTCATTTAGCAGCTGTATTTCCAATTCTAATTGGGAATTGTTATTATGAAAAGCAATCCTAGAGAAGCAAAGTGTTACTTGATGTTGCAATGGTGAATAGTTCAGTTGTGATTAAAGGTAGAGACATTACTGATTACAAACTGTATTGAATTTACTGTCTGTGTATGTTTGGATGGTCACAGGTACCTGAAGTCTGTTGTAGAGACTATTTTGATATACCAGCATTTTAAGAAGCTGACTCCAGAACAACATACGGCCAAACAGGAACTTGTGGATTTCTGGATGGACTTCCTTGTTGAAGCCACAAAAACAGATGTGACTGTAGTTCGATTTCCAGTAAGTGGCTGGTTTTTTGGGTTTTGGGGACATTTTTTGGTAGTTTTTCAGGGTTTGGGGTTTTTTTTAAACAAATTGTGATGTAAAGGAAATAAGCACAAAGCACTGCTTCTTTTTAGGTGGCCAGACAATAAACTGCTTGTCCAGAAGAACTAACTGTATTTGGCCTGCATCTTAGATTGATTTTAATTGAATGCACGTGGGTGCAACAGGATTGCAGTGTATTCCATAAAAAAGTAATGAGGAAAAAAGTCAAGATAGAATTTTGCTATTTATTGTTTGCTACCAATGGGTATACTTCTAAAGCAAACATTTTCAGTGTATTCCAGGTGATAATATATTCACTATACTATGTTTTGAAGGAAAGATGTTTAATTAATTTCAGTCTTTTTCTAGCTCAGCAGGCTTTGTATACTCTATTGCCAATTAAGACTGTGCCCTGTTAGAGGTTAAAAATCAGCCCAAACAGTCTGAAATCTATTGTTCCAGCTACTAGAAAATGCATTTCAACAACATTGCACTATGAGTGTGTATATATATGTTTGTTTCTGATTTCTTCCACAGAAGTTTTGCTGAGAGTTTTTATTAGATGCCCCAGTGCTGTACCATGTCCTGAAAGTGTGCTGTAGAAAGGTCTATGTTTGCTGTACATATGAACTGTGTATGTCCAGGAAATAATGTCTTGGGTATTTCTTTTAGGTAACCATCAGCCAAAGCAGCTTTTTGTTTTAAGCAGCAATTGCTATTGCCTCCCAGATAGTTAAAGTGCATACAGGTTGTTTTGTACAGTTCTTTTACCCTCCATGAGTAGATGTGATAATAAACCGTAAGGAAGACTTCAGTGTTGAACAGCAAGAGCTTGAGGCAACAAGAGACTGTCTAAAGAGCCTAGTTTTCCTTTTCTGAGGAGAACAGGTAGAAAGTTTTGCAGGGAAACAAAAGATATTTTGAATCTTCTGGAGTTTTTACAAGACAAGGCCATAATCCTTTTGGATTTTAGATGACGAAATAGTTCAATTAGATACTTAAAGTAGACTCTGACTCATAAAACTGTCCAAATAAAATGGTTTGAATTTTTATTAAGAGGCAAACCAAAGCTGATCACTCATGCAATAGCATGAGCCAAAAGATAAACCCAGTGTCCACCTGGTTTGATGGTGTTGTACAGGAAATTGGTTGCGGCATGGTGCTGATAAGGCCAAGGTCATGGCTTTGATCCCCATATGAACTCAGTGATCCTTTTGGGTCCCTTCCAACTCAGACTATTCTGTGATTTTGTGTTGCAGACAGACATATGTGATTTCTCATTACTCAGAAACTCTATTTGTGCCTGTTCAGAATGAAAATCACACAGTTCAACAAGTCAACAAAATGAAAATTAGCAACTTTCTTTTCCCTCCCTTCTCCCAAACTGCAGTTAATTTATTCTAAAAGAAGCTTTTTTCATATTTCCTTATTGTGAATTGTTCTGAGAGCTTGAACTTAAGAGCTCCAATGTCCTTGGGTACTAGCTTAGCTGTTAGTTACTCTCTTATCTGGTAGCATCAGTGTCATCATCCTCTCTTTGGCCTTAAGAGGAAGAAAGGACAGTGCATGGATAACTTGTCTCAGGATAAAGACCGCAGTTTGTGAAATGGCTTAAGCCAGATTTTAAAAATTGTAAGTGTCTGGAGATGCCAAGCAACACATTTTAATTCACGCTGGTTATCATTTACAGAGATGCACGTGTAGGTACTTTTTAGAATTTAGCCCTGCACTGCTTCCAGTGTATGTGTGTCCTTACCGACTCTGAAGGAGGAGACAAGGCTTAGATTTCACTCTAAGCCGTAGCTCTCTCCAAGACTTTCCACTTAGGTGTTTATATACTTTTTAAAGTAGATGTAGACCAACTTGCCCTAGTCAGTCATTATTGCATCCCGTCTCTTTTAAATTATGCTTCTAGTTTTTGTTTCACTCATTCCACGACACTTTCTGTACTCTTCAGCTGTCAGCCTCTTGCAGTGGTTTCTGTTGCTTTTGAGAAAATCATTTGATCTGGTGGCTACAGTTCACGGTGGTCTAAATCAAAAGCAGTTCAGTTTAGCCCTAGGTTAATCTGTTTCTCTGCTTTACCCAAATATGCTTCTATCAAAAGATGATAAAGTTGTACTATGAATCTTCTCCACATGGGAGATAGATATTCTAGAGTGGCATTGTACGAGACTGAATCGTGACAGGAAGATGTCAAAACCTGACATTTTTCAAAAAAATAATTTGCAAAACTGATACGTGCTACCAATTGACACTTAACAGCCTTATATAAAAAAATTAAAGTTGCCTTTTTTTTTTCTGATCTTAAGTTACTGTCAGCTGTGCTAAACTAGCTCAGTACCTAAAATTTTGCTTTTCATTATTTCCCCTGTTTTTGCTTCTATGGTATGACTAAAGAAATAGTTTTAATAGATTTCAATACCTCTTGAAGTTCTACTGGTTTTGCACTAACTATTAAAAATTGTTTTTTCTACAAGGTTTTAATATTGGAACCAACAAAAATCTATCAGCCCTCATATCTCTCCATCAACAGTGAAGCCGAGGAGAAGACAGTATCCATCTGGCACGTGCTGCCTGATGACAAGGTATGTCTGTAGTTGCAACTTTTTTCACAATTTAAAAGTATGCATGGTACATAAGGCATGTAACATGTGACCAGTTGCATCTAATTATGATTCTGGAAAGTAGAAAAGTGTTTCAGCAACACACAGGAAGATGCTGAGATATACTGCCGTGCTTAAGATTGTCTCAATTTTCAATGTTTTTTTGTTTCCCATCATTTTTCAAAATAACTTGCATCTTCCTTCAGGTTGTTTTAAGCTGTTGTATGATATACAACAAGTCTTTTGCTTAAGATTTCGTAAGTAATATACAATTTACTGTCATCATACCAATAATGTAGCATGAAATTGCTTATACTTACAGAACTATCATCTTTCCTGTACTTGCAGTTTTACGTGTCAGCTGTGATAAATTCTCCTTTAATATGAAAATAATAGAGACTGGTATGTTAAAATGGGAGCAGAATCAATCAGATGCCAAAGAAGTATTTGGCAGAAGGATAGATAGATGCTCTAGAAATTGGAAATTCTGGAAAGTCCATATGTCAAGGTGTGAGATAGCCAGACATATTTGGAAAGGAGCTTAGAAAATCCAGAGATGGAAGTGGAGAGGAAAACCTAGTTATTACATTATTACATTCTGGCATGCTTAGAAAGCAAAGTGTTGGTAAGAGAGAAGACAAGGAGGATGTCATAGAACCTTGGAGAAGGATGTCAGCACGGGAACATGAAGGAGCATATGAAGAGTGAACGGAGACTGAGTCAGCTGGAGGCAAAACACCGGGGATGCTGTGATTTGTAAGAACTGTTTGTTCTTCTGTAGCAGCATTTTGTTCGCCTGCAGGATAGGGCAATGAAGACCTGTTTTTCAGGTAATCATAGAATCATTTGGGTTGGAAAAGACCTTTAAGATCACCAAGTCCAACCAGTAACCTAACACTGGCAAGTCCAATCTTCAGCTTTCCTGCTAGTAGTCTGCAAAATACAGTGTGGCTGTACTGCTTAGAATTTTTTTTGTGAGTTCATGAGAAAATGTAAATGGCAGCTGAAATAGCATATTTAGAGAAGAAACTGAAATGTTTGCCTAGACCAATACACTTCTATTTATTTGTGGTTTATTCTGACTGATGTTTTTTGAAGTAGGCTCAGCATCTGAGAATAATTTAAAAAATAAATTTATGCAATTCTTGGGCAAAATAAAAATTTGCCATACAGTAAATAATTATTTGTCAGAACCACAGACTTAATGTTGCTATTCTAAAATACCTGTTCTGAAAGTATTTCTGTATTCAGAATTTATTCTATTTAGAGACTACTTACGCATGCATTTTCTTTTTGCCTTTGTGGACTTTTTTGTGTGTATATTTAGTTCACCTTCAAACAATACTTTCCATTCTGTTAAGTGGCTTAATTGTAGTGTAAGAAGGAACATAGGACTAGAAGGAATTTTCTGGACTGTTGAGTCTTCTTCACCTCTGTTGCAGATGCTCTTCCCATATAATGTTTCACAAAAAGTGATCAAGCTCTTTCTGAATATTAGTACAGGTTTCACAGTTGACCAATCATGCTGAAAAGTGGTTTGAGAATTCCACTGCAACTCTAGAAGAGCCAAGAGTGGAATATTGCTAGTGAAGTAAAAAAGAGTTACTTTAAGTCTTCTAGTTTTCTGTCTGAATTTGTTGACATTTTATACACATTTGCTCTTTTGCTAACAAAGTGTTTATATTAAGTGGTTCCTTTCTCTCTCTGATGTTTACCTGGCTGTATTTTTAAGGAGAATCCTAATATCTCTTAGTGTAGGGTTTTTGTGTAGGTTTCTTTTTAGGCAAAACAAGTAGGCTTGGTGTACTGGCCACATATGGCACCTCACTGCCATGACTTCCCATGTTCCAGTTTGAGTTAACTTTAACTGAGCATGTGCACTCATATTCCAAAAAGTGTATTCCATGGTGCATTAATTTATCATTTAGCTACTGGGATATTTTGTTTGATACATTCAGCAATGGCATTTTTCATAGCTATGTCATTTGACTGCCCAGTTACCCTCTGGCTGGGAGAAGAATTTGAATGTATTGGTCTATATCTGTTTGGTGTTCAGAAGATAGGTGTTTCTTTATAGCATGTTATACATTTCTTTCCATTTTCCTCTTCTCCTTCCTGATGTGAGGTGTGTGTCTTTGTATTTTCTGCAGAATAGTGTTTCCCTGTTTTTCTGTCCTAGTGTTAATCATTGGCATTGGACATTAGGTGCACTCCCTAGTACTTTTGATCTGGCCGGAATCCTTACTGTGGTGAGCTTATTGAGTAGGCAGGAATCTGACTGATACTCTGTGCCCTGTGAGTCATCATACCCACTGAAAGAATGCAATGGGCACTTTGGTAGTTACCCCATCAGCTGTACAATCATAGTCTTTTGCAATTTGTCAAAGTCCTTAGAATCCATCAGAAACCTTACAGGGAGAAAAGGGCCTAGAAAAATTTGAAGGCACCAGCTTCCTTTTCAGCTGAATATAACCAGGATAATATTTGTCTTTGCTAAGAGATTTTGAGAAGGAAAAGGATGTTTTTTCTGTCAGTCTACTGCACGGAGGAGACTCATACTTTGATCCTTAGTAGCCTGAAAACAAGTATTTTAGGGACTGATTAACAAGCAAAACCACCTATTTCTACTGCAAGGGCATGTTAGACAACTGGAAGTTTGGAAACTTCTGTCCAAGTTCAGTATAACAACCATAGGTCTGTCAGAGCTTTAGCAATTCATACTTCAGATTTCAGTTCATTTTTGGCACGTAAATTAATGGTTTTACTTGTTTTCCAGAGTTCAGTCAGTGCTCCAAGAATAAGATCTGTGAGTTACAAAGTGTATGAACTTCCTTTCATGCACAAAGAAGCTGAATTTCCATTTCAAATCCAAACTGAAACTCAGTGGAGCCTGCAGCTGGCACTTTTGTATTAAATAGACAAATGACAGTCAATACCAGGATAAATAATGTAGTGTCTTTCTTGTCTATTGCTTTTTAGCAACATATTTTAACATTTATGTTTTTAATAATACTGAGTTTAAGATAAACAAATGCCTAGAAAAATCGGACAGTATTTTATTTTGTAGAATGCACATTACCTTTGCCTTGCAGTTCTCTAATTTTAGCAGCCCTTCCCGCATGGGGTTAGAGGAATGCAGCAGTGCTGTTTGTAAGTCTGAAATAGAACAGCCTGTCTCTGTTTTGCTTTGGCTTCTGAATCCATTTTGAGTTTTGTTTTGGGTAGTTGATGATTTTTTTGCGTAACCAAAGAACAGATGCTGAATTTGGATAGCACGCCTGATATATTTACTCCAATGTATTCAAAACTTGGCAAGATCATGAAGGGACGTAACTTTTATGTTATCTCATTGCTCGAGACATTCATGTGGTAATTAATATTTAAGGGATTAATAGCATGTAGATGACAGGTAAAAAATAAATACTAATGTTTCTTGTTATGTTTCTTGAGCATTTCTGCCTCTCAGAACATATATTTTAGCTTATTTAGATTTTAGATTATTCCCAATAGTGGGAATTGGACAAGCACCAATAGCTTAGCTCTGAAGAGAGCTAAGTTTCTAAGCATGGAAAATTGGAAACTAGCAGATTTTGTATATGAAGGAAATTGTAAAAGACTATGCGGAAACCCCTCCTCATTAGCATAGGGGTTGAGTTGATCTTCCTTCACGCAAGAGAACCAGGCAACTCAAGTAATAGTTTCACAAAGACGCCATAACTAGCATCAGTTCCACTTCAAGATGCAATTTCAGCTTTTCCTAATATCAGGCTACTCTCCTGTTCCTTTATCCCATGAAAGAAACCCTCACCGTATTTAACATTGAAAAGATATTGAAGTTACCGCCTTGTACTTTATAATAGTTGTGAAACTTGTGCATCAAGAAAGATGTTTGCTTGTATTTTTGGTCCATTGTGTTAGGCATTTCATATTAGCATCACAAACTTTAATGTTATTTGAGCAGGAAGGAAAGAATTACAGAGCAGGAAAAAACTGATGTAAGGATCCTTATAGAAAGCTGTTAGAGCTGGGAGAGCAATTTCCACTGTCATCTCCTGCACATAGTGCAACTATTTCAGCGGTGTATCTGTTCTGACGTCTGTATATTTCACTATTCGTTTAATAAACTGCGCATTTTTGAGTCTTCTTTTGGAATACATTTGATTATGTTTCTGTTTCACACTATGCCCTTGCTCAGATCACTGAAGTGCCAAAGATAATTCAGCTGCAGAAAGCAAAGGTTCTTCAAATATGTGGCTCGTTGTAGTGGGATCCCAATGTTGCCAGGGCTGTGAGGTGGTGTAGTTCCACCATTTGCCAAAAGGAGAATGTTTTTTTTTAAAAGATAAAAAAGGCTTCTGTTTGCTACAGTAAAGTTTTATTTGAGCATAAACATAGAGCAATGTAACTCTACAGAGTTCTCTCTCTCTACAGAGAACTCGGTTCTGCTGAATGTGACAGCTATAAATTTGAAAGATCTGAAAATAAGTGAGGCCTGGCCCTTTGTGTTTTCATAGGGTGGCTTCTTTCTTCCAGCCATGTTTTTAAGCAGTTCTTAGGGCTTTTGGTACATCCTTACCACTCTCTTCTGGATCCCTAGTGAAACAGTCTCCTTTCTGTTCCTTTGGACACTTTGCCTTCAGATTTGCTCCTTCCCTGAGCAATTCTTCCTACTTTTCAAGAATTTCCCACTTTGCTCTCCTGCATTAGACTTTCTACTTGTAGCTCTCTCCACCTGGACTTCCCACACACTACGGGATTGAGTGTACAGAGCAAGCTCTCATTATTCTCAGAGGTGGAATATTTTTCCCCCTCCTTTCCAGAGTATCACATGTGATCCCAAGTTCAGTATCCAAACAAGGCTGTACTGCCATCTCTTCTGATCTGCTCTTCTGAATGTTTTCTAAAATAGTGAATTGTGTTTGCAGCATAAACAGTGAAGAAATAACCCACAACTTCTATGTAGAACTTCTGTTGGTTTGGTTTCGGGTAGAAAAAAAAAAAAGCCTTGAAAGATAGCTGTTAACAGGTAATAAACAGACTGTTGTCATTTGTGTGTTTCCCATTTCATCTCATGAGCTTCATTCTAGAAGACATTGCCTACTGGCCCTTCATACATAAGAATATTTTGTTTATTTTTTTATTTTTCACTGTGTGTTACAGAAAGGAATCCATGAGTGGAACTTCTGTGCTGCTTCTATCAGGGGAGTAAGGTAAGTTTTTTTTGTTTTGAAATTAAAGGAGTAATTGAATGAATTTTGTATTACACTGCTGCTGTGGACCTTGGAGTGACAGTGATATTCTATCACTTCTGTAACCTCTTCACATCTGTTCTTCATCTTAGTCTTTTCTTCTTTTCCCTAGGATTTATCTATATTTGTCAACCTCCAACTTTCCACTTTCCTTTTAGTGTAATTAAAAAAAAAGAGTCCAGAAAACTTACATTTTTTAAATAGTCATTGCTCTGTTCTAATAATAACTGTTCCATACACAGAGTTGTTGCTATGTCTGCAGGACTTTTTTGCACAGATGGATGATTCTTTTTCCTTCCAAAAAGTAACTTAAAAACACCAAACTATCAATAGGCATGAAAATGCAATCCCGTGGGATTCAGCTTATTTTAGACAAAAATTGCAGCGATATGCTTAGTTCAGTCTGGTTGGGGTTTTGGCTACAGTATGTTTTCTGAGTGCTTCTAAAAAAAAAAAAGAAGGGAAGAAAGAATTTATTTATTTATTTACTGTCCTTTTGGTTTTTCCCTCCTCCTACCCCGTACTAAACTGTGCTGGGGTCAGTACTGTTTCTGGTGTAACCTCCTGCATTTGTTATTTAAACTGTGAATTATCATTTATTTGTCAATTGATTTTCCAATCTGTTCATCTGAACAGATGTCCAGAACAACTCAGATGATTTTACAGTGAGCCAAAAGTCACTGTGAATTCTTAGAGAACTCTCTGGCTCCTTCCATGAGGAGCTGCGGGGGGAAATATTTATCTTATGCAAGCATGAAGCTGAATAAGTTTGGGGTTTTTTTCTTCTTTTAAATAGATACAAGTTTCTAATCACTTAATTTTTCAGTGTTTTACAGGGTTTTTTCCTAGTTTTATGAAGGCAAGTATTGTTTGGAGTGGGTGAGCCTTCAGAACTAGGCCTGCTTCTAATCTATTTTTGCATCAAGACTATTTTTGGCTACTTTGAGGCTCCTAGACTTAAAGCGGTCTAGGAAGGGGGAGTTCCAAGCTTTGTAAGGATTCTCAGTCCTTCTATACTAGTAAGAGTCAGCTTTAGAAATGCAGCCTTAATGTACAAGGCAGGTCTTTGTACGTGATCTTGGAGGCTTTTTCAAGAAAGACCTCCACAAATATTTATGGCATTCCATAAGGAGACAGCAGGTCTGAAGAGACACCTAGCTTTGAAGTGGCTCACGTTTTTGGTAAATACTTCACAGCAGTGACAGAGGGTCACTTCTTCTGCATGCTGTGTAACAGCCAATGTAATGAGCATTTTGTTTCACAGGTAGTAGGCTTCAGCTCTCAAGACCTGCAAAGCAACTTGGAAAGTGACTCTGAGTAGAGCAGTGCTAAATCACACTCTGTATGCAGGAGGTCATAGGAATTTGCTTTAGTGTAAGAGACTCATCGATTAGAGGTTTGTGTGCCAGTGAGTGCCAATACCTCTGCTTTTGCCATATGCCTTCTTGACCTCTTAAATACAAATGTTTCTCATTGAATCAGGCCAGAAGGTGCTGTTATTCTTAAAGGATTTATCAGAGCTTTTGGAATATGGCTGTTTCCCCAAGGTATTTTGCATCTTAGGTTATCGAGCAAAGTTCCTACTGTTCTGCAGAGCTGACAGCACATGAGCAAGAAGATAGGAAATGTATTTTTCCAGTTGAAAAATATAAACTAAAGTGGCAGACTGAAGTTTACTAGACTACAAGTTGGCTTTTACTCACTGTTCAGGAGAAGTCCTGGATTATGAAATAACAACTACTTGTGTTGTTTCTGGGGGAGAGTGCCTGAGAGGCCGTCCTGATGAACGTAGTGTTAGATGCACTGGAAAAGTTGGATTTAGATCTGCATCCAGTTTCTTTCATAGCTTAAGAACTTAGACAAGCTTGAGACAAGGGTATTTGTCTTCCATCCCAAGTTCTTGGAGCTTTGAATCTGATCTCATACTTAATTACAGCAATGAGAGGTGCCTGTACTGCACACTGAAGTTCCACACAGCTCCTTTTCTGTGATCCCTGCCAGTGTTCACCTGTTTAATCTGCTGCTTCGTCTGGAAGTACTAGGAATCGGTAGTTACAGCATTTGCAGTGTTTCTTATTGACTAAGGGGAGTTCTGGATGTACGTGAGCTGGGCACAAGGCCATGCTACCCTTGCTTCCCTGTTTGTTTTTGCAGTTCGGCAAATTCAGCCCCAGTTCTGCTGTCACAGATGTCAGTGGGTACTACATCTGCTTGAGCACTGTTAGAGTGAGGCATTTCCTGAGCAAATTATCCTGTCTCTTTTTATAACTCCAGTGGTTTTTAGTCTTCCTTTTTTCAGTTTAGCTTTTTTTTTCTTTCAGGGAGGAGAGCAACATATAAGCAATGTAAACCCTCACTTAAAGGTCTTAAATATTTACGAATTTCCCTGGCCTCTGTGTACAGTCCACATTCTTACCCTTTTATTCACTGCTGTGTTAGTCAGTGGTTTCTGGGCATGTCAGGTTTCAGCTGACAGTTTAGTCAGTAAAATGTTTAAATGCGCATGGAACTTGAAATGAATGAGTAATTCTGTTAATATCAGTTGCTCCATATCTAGAGAGTTTGCTTGTGTGCTTGAAAAGCTTAAATTAAATTTAGTTTATAAGCTCAGGACAGTGACTGTTTTCCTAAATGTGTACATTACTTAGCACTTATGAATTTTCCTAGTGTAAAAATAAATGCGTCACCACACCCAGAGACAAATATTCTTATAATGAAACTCAGTCTTCTCATAAGTAACTTTATGAAAGGCAGACCCCCCAGCTTCTCTGAAGAGTCATTTGTTTATCAAAACTTACAGGGTTTTGCAATAGAGGAATCATAAAGGAGAGCAAGATCAGACAGTCTTAGAGACCTATTAAAGGCTGAAAATGCCAAGCATTTCCTGATAATTAAAAAAAACCTGTTACGTTAATGAAATCATCAATCGTTTGGCACAACACAATGCATAATTCTACTTTATTGTGCTACAAATTAAGTAGTGACATGATGGCTGTCTTGATCCAACTAAAATAGATTGATTTCACTAGGACTGTGGATATTGTCCAGTATATTAGTAAGTTTAATAAGGAGACTTAATTTGTCTTGGTTTCTCAAACACTGCATTATTTTCCCTTGTAACACCCCTAGCCATTTCTCCCCACCCTTTTCCAATATAGTAGGAATCAATTATACTGCATCAGCTTGACAGCTGGCACTCAATATGTGACAGAGTTACAGAAAGAGCTATTTCAAATAACATTTAATATTTTCTGTAAGGAGCAAAGCAATGACATGCATATAAAACAGTTCTGGTGAATGAATATCTTTGCATGTGAGGCCACCTACTTGGGGTGGAAAACTGACAACTGTACAACAGTTTGCACCTTTTCTGTTTTTCCATTGAGATATCTATGCATCCATAAGAAAATGGCATACATTCCTCCTCTTTATCTTTGTTCTGCAGTTATAGCAGATAAAACCAAAACTGAAGGAAGACATGAGTGGGCAAGAGTAGTAAAGTAATTCACCTCATATTTAGATGTTGACTTAATTTAAAAGTATTTTTCCAACATACTATCAAGGTACCAATTAACAAGGAACTGAGCAGAAAATTTTGTGTTCAAGATTGAGCTGTGGCTGATGTCTAAAGAATGAAGAACTCATTATTTCAGTTCAAAGTCCAGCTTTCTAATATGATCCTGAAAGGATGTTTCATCCTGGCTGCAGGAGTGAAAATTCAGGGCCTTGCCTAAATGCACTGAAGGCAAAAATGCCACAGGTCACTGGAAATATTCCCATGAATTTCTTTGCTCCTACTCTTTCTTGGGCTGTGTGTGGACAAGGAGGGCAAGCTGAATGATAGCAAACATCAGAATGTGAACTTTGGAGGATTCAAGAGAGTGATTTTACAATAAGGAAAAATCATGGATTCTCAGATTTAATCTGGTGCTTTCCCATGTTAAATGGGTTGATCTGTATGGTTTTACAAAGCTGGTAGAAGTCTAAATGCATCTTTCTGATAACTTCCTTGGCCATTCTTTCAGCATTTCAAAGTTTGAAGAACGATGCTGTTTCTTGTACGTGCTGCACAACTCGGATGACTTTCAAATCTATTTCTGCACAGAACTTCATTGTAGAAGGTGGGTCACTGCTGTTATTTCAGAAAAAAACATGGCCTGTGATGGGGTAGGTGGTGTCTGCATGCCCAACAGGGACTGACTGTTTCAGAACTATGGTGAAAGTTGATCTGAGCGTCGTCAGTGATCACTGTCTTTTGTGTGAAAGCTTAATACACAGTGCCCTGGAGATCTGATGTATGAAGGGTCAAAGAGCAAGCTCAGGCAAACATTAGAAACAAATACAATTATAGAGCTAATTATTTTTTACACACACCTTTCTAGGATTAGTTTTGTAATACTTATGATATTACAGCTTACTGAAAGTGTGTGCCCTCAGTTCAACAAAGCATCCTAAACCTTAGGAGGACGTTCTGAAGTGGTAACATTTGGAGTAACAAAGTCTGGTCAAGATTTCTCTGTAACTGTAAATACATTTTTATTTACAATTATGAAGAAGCACACTTGATTTCCTTTACATTAGCATATGTTTACGTAAGTAGGGTTGTACCTGTGTCCCTGCAGGAAATTCGGCAAAGGTTTGTTGCACAAAATTAGGGTTGTCTCTGTTTTCTGTAAGCTGTGTTTCTGCTCCATAAGCTTGAGGCTGTGATGTTAAATTGATCCTGAAGGCACTCCCAGAGGAAATTTCACGTATTTTTGTGCTAAAAAAGGCTGCAACTTCACCTAAAATCACTGAAGTGCTGTCTGTTAATGACTGAGGCCACCTCAGAGCCCGGTCTCTAGCTTGTTCTTTCATCCATTCTAGTTCATATAGGTTCTTTTACCATGTTCATTCCCCTTCACATCTGAGCTCTTCTTAAGAGATGAGTAAGCAATACTTTAGCATGACATGGTTTTTGTACTTGCATTCTTTCAAAAGGGTAGAAGTCATAAACAAAAGTATTTTAAAAATGAAAGTTACAAAATAGACATCCTTTTCTTTCAAGGAAAACCTTGAAGCTAGCATTCCTACGTTACAAAAACTCTTCCAAATGCAGCAAGACTTCCTGGCACTTCTCATGGTGCTTCAGTGCTTTCAATGGACATAAAGAAATGGTGGTATCGGATGAGAATTTCAACTGAGCTGTAGATTTTGAAATATTAATTCCATTAATAATTTCAGATATCACTGATTTCTTGTACATATAAAAGAAGTAGAAAAACTTCAGATTTTGATGGTTAAATCTCCATGCAAACAAAATTTTTTCTGACTAGCAAACTTATACACTGAATTTATACTTACCATATACATTACACTTATATATACTTATATATTCATTATTATTTCATTATATGTAATTAGATAAAAATAATACTTACTGTATTTAAGTACTCTCTTGGTCCATTCATTGCTTTGTTTCTATACTGTCTCAAGCATGTGTTTGCTTTTTTTGTGACCTTTCATTGGGGTTTTTTTGGTACAGATTTTTTGACATGGTAAACAGTATTACTGAAGAAATGGGGAAGACTACAGAAGAAGGGGAATGTGATGGAGACTCTCTAGAGGTATTTGTACTTTTTTTTCCCCCAACATACAAAATTATGGGCTTCTAGTCTAGCACTTCATTGAAGTAAATTATTCATCCCTTTTCCAGGAGAAATTAGTGAAGTTACTGTTTACACAATTTTATCTGCTAATGTTTATCTACTAATGATTCCTTGTAAAGGTTCTCATGTAGTTTTTAATACCAGCATAGCTAAATCTCTCATATTTCTGTTAGTGAACTTGCTTTAGAAGGTGCACAGCTTTGGAGTTCTGCAGTTGTGCTTACTGCAGAATGACTCTTGAAACAGTTATTTCAGAGTGTATTCAGAGGCAGGCAGCACTAGGTTCTGTTTAAGTTTTAGAGACTGTTTGTCTGACTGTTTTTAAAGTCTGTTTCATACATCACTGGAATCGTGTGCTCTTCCATTATTGACAGATTATCTGCACAAGTAATGCTGTAACTGCAGTAGGGAAGGCTTGTCCCAGCTAGTGACTGTCTGCAGGCAGCACGGCAGTGAACAGCAGAATCAAATCAGGTGATGATCCTGGTGCTGCTGGGAGTCTCTTTTACACCCTTAGCCCAAAGACTCCCACTGAAGCTTAGGGTGCCCCAGCAGCGAGGTTACAGGTTGGCTGAGTGCACTGTGTTCTCACCTGGAGTTTTATCTGAACACACACACAGCTGGAAGGGGAGCACCAGGCCACTGGGTGCAATGCAGCACTTAAGGTGTTTAAGCTTTCTTTGAGGTGGCAGGGAGCAGGATAGAATACCTAAGGCCCTGTCCTATCACATGAAAATCTGGTGTTCTGAAGCTCTAGAGACATCCATTTCTAACTTAGAGAGTCAGTGCTGTGTAACGAATACAGACAGCCCTCTGTCCCAGTTTTGACGTTGGCATTTGATAACACATTTGTAACACATTTTATAACATTCTCTCTCTGAAATCGGAGATTGGACAAAGGGAAACCACCAGGGTGACTTGTGGCATAGAAAAAGAGCCTCTATTGAGAACCTTAGGGTGCCTGTTTGTTTATTTTAGCAAGAAGAAAAGCAGTGGGTGACTTGATTACTGCAGATAAATATTTTTACAGGAAAAATAGCAATGTGCTAATGATCTCTTTAATCTGCTGAATAAAAATGTAATTAAATAGTGACACCAAAAAAAATTGAGTTAAGAGGCATGACTTTACCATGAGAATAATTCATTGTTGAAATGAGCTACCAAAAGAAGTAGTAGATTCTCTTTTATTTAAAAAATAGCCATCTTTATGTGGAAGAAAATTAAAAATACTTTAACTTGGCCTAAGCTACTGGGTTTAGCACAGGAGTGAACTTGTAAAATTATATGTCTGTGTTACACAAGAGGACAGATCAGGTAATCTCTCTAACAAATGTGTTTGGACTGGCCTTTAAACCCTTTGAAATTCAAACTCAGCTGAAACCGTGCTTAATGCACTGCAGTCCTGACTAACCTCCATTGGCACAGTCTGCTGGCAGACCTGGCAAGTGTCAGAATTGAGGTTGTGCTGGTTTTGGAAGCTGTGGGGAGGTCAGGAGAGCCCCTGGGACGAATGAAGCGTGTCCTGCCTTGCTCCCTGTGCCCGAGTGGGAGCCGGGCTCTCCGTCTGGCGCAGAGTGCCCTCTGTCGTCGGCTCTGGTTGCTCACTGAGACACGAAGTGGAGCTGCGCTGACCGCTTAGCTCAGCTTTACGCACCTCCCCGAAAAGGCTGCCTTCGAAGCCGCTGGGGAAACATAGGCGTGTCTGCATGGTATCCCAGTTGAGGTCTTAAAGTGTTCTTCTTTCTTTTCCCTCTGTGTTCTGCGGAAAGCTACTAGCATCCTAGATGCCTTAGCTATGATGAGAGGGTCAGATGGAATAAATGTTATCCTTCTGTTCCATTTCATGTTGTTTGCTTTGCAGTATGATTATGAGTATGATGAGAATGGTGAGCGAGTCATTCTGGGAAAAGGAACGTACGGCATTGTATATGCAGGACGAGATTTGAGCAATCAAGTCAGAATTGCTATTAAAGAAATCCCAGAGAGAGACAGCAGGTAAAGTAACTGTGGCTAATTCCAAATTTTGTGTATTACATGATTTCATCTTAATGTGGTAAATCAATTCGCAGATCAAGGAGTGCCTCTTCTACAAAGCTGCCAATAAATTACCTGTCTGTGGTGTATAGTGGTGTTCTGGGTCAGAGCAGGGCTGGAAATTGAAATATTTTTATGCAAAAAGCAGTCAGTCTTCAATTTAGCTATATGTTGAATAAAAGCTATTGAATAATTTACTTGTCAGGGACACATTCTGCATTCCAGCAAAGACGAAATCAGGAAAAAGAGCCAGGACACGTGCATGAAGGAACAAGCATCTCCTGGAAAACTCAGACACAAAAAGGAACCCTATGAAGGGTAGAAGCAAGGACATGTAGCCTGAGAGGAATACAGAGAAACTAGATATTGTCTGAGCAGCCAGGAATCAGGTTAGGAAAGCTAAAGTACCTAATAGAAATAAATCTGGCCAGGGATGTCAAGGGCATCATGAAAAACTTCTGTAAGTACAATGGTGATAAAAGGAAGGCTAGGGAAAATGTGGACTTTCTCCAGAAGGAAACAGGAGACCTGGTTATCCAGGACATTAGAAGGCTGAGGTACTTGACTGCTTTTTTGTCTTAGTCTTCGACAAGTGCGCCAGCCACACTGCCCAAGTCACAGGAGGCAGAGGCAGGGATTGGGAGAATAAAAAAACACCCACTGTAGAAGATCAGGTTTGAGACCATCTGAGGACCTTGAACATGAATAAGTCCATGGGGCCTGAAGAATTACATCCATGGGTTCCCACTGACTGGAAGAGGGAAATAACCCCCCTGTTTTTAAAAAGGGAATAAGGAAGACCCAAGGAACTAAAGGTCAGTCAGTCTCACCTCTATGCTGAATATGATCATGGAACAGGTCCTCTTTTAAAACTGTGCTATGGCACATGGAAAATGATGAGGTGATTGGTGACAGCAGACACAGCAACACTAAGGGCAAATCACGCCTAGCAAATTTGGTGGCCTTCTGTGACAGGGTTACAGCAGTGGCAGATAAGGGAAGCGTGACTGACAAGGCCAGTTTGGATAAAGCCTTGAGCAAGTTGGTCTAGTGGGAGGTGTCCCTGCCCATGTCAAGAGGATTGGAGCTTTAAAGTCTCTCCCTAACTCCAACCATTCTATGATGATGATTCAAAATTTTGTTCATACCATTTAAGGTCTCCTAGTGATTAAGTTCTAAAGCAAAAAATGCTTCGTCCTAGTGAAAAATTTTCTTATGGCTTTATTTTATTTGCAAAATTATTTTAGTTGCTCAAGTCTCAACTGTGCTGTTTAAAAGCACAGGAAAAAGAATTATAATGGTCTTGCTGCTGCTGCTCAGAATTAATATCTCATTAACAGAACTCAGGGATACAGTCTCTGATTTTGCGTTTCTGTATGACTAACGATGTAGTCAGAATCTTTATAATCATGGGGAGAGGTAAGGCAAAACTCAAATTAGTTTTTAATAAACAGACTCAGAGTTGCATAATCATACTTTTCATCAACCAAATAATTAGGGTATTTTCTGCAACAGTTGTTCTCCAGTAGGATTTTCAGATGACCACTTTTTTTTTTCTTTTCCCTCCCCTTTTTTAAGAGTTCAGCCTCCACTAGTGGCTTGATGCTCTTTGAGGGAGAGGTGATAGCTACTTGTGCTAAAAGGGAGTCAAAGTCACAGGTACTTTTCCCATAACAACTTCAATTGGAAATGCTGCAACTACATTTCACATTTGGAGTGACAGAAGGAAGTCTGTGTCCTTCATCTCTTTCAGCTACCCTGAAAGTGTGCCTGCAGATGTTACTGCTTTAGAGAAGATAGCCACCAGATTGTCAGCATGTTGTCTACGTTTTGCCAGAAATACACACAAAATACACAAAATCTGGCAGCTGACCCACCTCCAAGAGCAAGCGTTAGGGTAGGCCTAAGTTAGGAAGAGCATCAGGGTGGATCTAATACATCAGCTCAGCACATCAGCTGCTGAGCTCTGGTGGTGTTTCACACTGGAGAAAGATCATGACTCCGGAAATTTTCTTGGCAGAAAGGCTGTTGAAAAGCCTATCTCTGAAAAATACTTTGACTTGGACTAAATTGAATTTGATGAAATTGTTTTTGATCTGTTCTTCTGAATATCTCTCCATTAATAATTTCTGTTTTCTTACTCTGATATCCCATCTTGCCTTCAGCGAAGACTTCTATTTTACTTAAAATTTAAGTGGTGATTCATTTTCATTATTGAGGCGTTTTTGTTTATACGCTAGCTTCATCATTTACTAGTTCACTTTGGCACCAATATGAATCCAACCACTTTCAGAACTGTTTATTCTCTTGGAGTTAGACTGGAGTGGAGTTTGTTTTCCATAAATTTTGTTTTCCTCACTCTATGTACATTTGTAACATTTTGTGTGTATGAATACCCAGTATTATATATATTTTTTTAATATGTTATTTGTATTTACGTATGATGACACAACATTTTATTATGTGGTGGTCACAACCAGTGTTGTTAAATTCATTTAACAAATAGTAATTTTCAATGTGAGCTGTTTCAAGGCTTTCTTCACTGAGATGAAGAATAAACTGCATCTTTGCTTTCCAGGTACTCCCAGCCTCTGCATGAAGAAATAGCTTTGCATAAGCATCTCAAACATAAGAACATTGTCCAGTATTTAGGTTCTCTTAGTGAGAATGGCTTCATCAAAATATTCATGGAACAGGTGCCAGGTGGTAAGTTTTGGGGAAGACTGGTTCGGTGGTTGATAGGCTTGTTTGTTTTTTCAGCATTTTAAAAGCATAAAAACCTATAATATGGCCATGAGACATATTTCATACAGGTGTAGTATTCTGTAGTGTCTCTTTCTGAAATCAGTGGCAAAAACTGTGTCTTCAAACTGCTTGAGGCATCTCCTTCAGTAGTCAGATAGGGTGTGCTACAGATAAAGCTCAGATCATTGCTGTAGCAGGTGAGCTCCTTTTACCTACAGATCAGTGGTGAACTGACCCTGGCTGGATCCCAGGTGCCCACCAAAGCCACTCTGTCACTCTGCTCCTCAGCTGGATAGGAGAGAGAAAATGCAACACAAGGCTCATGGGTTGCGATAGGGACAGGGAGAGATCACTCATCAGTTACCATCACAAGCAAAATGGACTTGACTTGGGGATGCTAATTTAGTTCATTGTCAACCCAACAGAGTAGGATAATGAGAAATAATGCCAAGTCTTAGAAACACCTTCCCCGTACCCCTCCCTTCTTTCTGGGCTTAAATTCACTTAGGATTTTCTCTCCCTCCTCCTACCAATGGTGCAGGGAGAGGAGGTGACTTCATTAAAATTGCCACTCCTTCCTCCTCAGGGGGAGGACTCGTCACTTCCTAACCCTGCTCCAGCATGGATGGGGTCCCTTCCAAGGGGGACAGTCCTCCATGAGCTTATGCAATACAAGTCCTTCTCATAGGCTTCAATTCTTTACAAAATGCCCAGGATACACTGAGACTCTGTCTTTAATTGCTCAGGCCAGTGGTGATACAAGTAAGCATTTGACTGGAGAGGACTTTGGTTATAGATGGGGTGCCTACACTTGGATTGGGACTTATGTTTGTTGTTACTTTTTTCCTTTGGAGAAGAAAGCAGAATTTAATTGGATTTTTATTCTCACTTTTTGCTCTCCAAAATTATAGGCAGTCTTTCTGCTCTTCTACGGTCAAAATGGGGACCATTAAAAAATAATGAGCAGACAATTGGCTTTTATACCAAGCAGATTCTTGAGGGATTAAAATACCTCCATGATAATCAAATAGTGCATCGAGACATAAAGGTAAGAATTTGCAGAGGATTAAGCCTGATAGTGTTATGTAACTGCATAGTCATGTATTTGTCCTGTAATTTAAAAACTTTTTTTCGGAAAGCTCTCTGCTATTCTGAACCGTGGGTCAGGTGGGTGAACCATTGTTGATTTCAATTTGCACCAACAAAATACGTTTGGATTTTTTGGGGGGTTTTTTTAGGAAAATTTACATACAACAACTTAAAATGTGATAAAGTAGATACTTTTTTTTCTGTTTTCAAAGACATGACTGAACTTTCATAAAATCTGATCGAAGTGAAGAAGATTGTGGATGGGATAATTAGCAAGTTCTTTTCCAAGGAGATTGCAGATGAAAAAGTGTTTGGGTTGTTTTTTTAAAAAAAGCCTTTTTTCCTCTTTTAGTATTCTTTAACTGAATTCCTTCTGGTAAGAGAGGAAATTCACTTTGAGATGAAGTTTCTGTTAATGGGATTGCATAAGGCCGGAACACTGTTGATTTCTCTTTCATCTCTGTTAAGAAGCCACTTAGTAAAGAGTGCATTGTAGAAACAGGTTATGCAAAAAGTCTTAGATGAAGGGTCTGCAGAGAAAAATAATTTCTCTGCATGTTCTGTTCCTCAGGGTGATAACGTGCTTATCAACACATACAGTGGAGTGTTAAAGATTTCGGACTTTGGAACTTCAAAGAGACTTGCAGGAATCAATCCTTGTACTGAAACTTTCACTGGTATGTTCCCTGAGGAGACTTTCTTATCCTCACTCGAACTGTGTATGTAGGGTCAGAATCCACAGATGCTGAACTTTCATTGACTTCAAATCAGTATAAAAGGTTACTGGAAGAATTACTTTTGGATATTTAATCTTAAGCTGTACGCTGTACTTGTATGCACCGTTCAAAGAGAATGCTGTTTTGGATGTTCCGCTTGTGACATCAAAGTCCTCTGCAACAGCGGAGCTGTGTCTCTCCTGTGCTTTATTTGAGTCTGTCTCTTTTGTGCACATGGCTTTTTCATCTTGCTGATCTTTTTTCTTTCATGATTTTCTTGGACATCCTGGCTTCATCTCCAGAATCACTTATCTACAGAACCTGTCATTAAGTTGCTCCTCTTTCTGCTTGATAATTTGTTTTGGATGCTAAATCACGCAGTGGCACTGCATTAAATAATTATGTAAAATGGGAAGTGACGGTTATTTTAATTCCATCCTTCGGTCTTCCATTGCTTCTGTAAAAGGAACAAAATGCAGAATGATGTGTTAGGTTGATTCCCTTACTTCAGAAGAAAATGTTCATATCACATACTCTCTTAGGTTAAGGTTGCAGGTTTCTCTTCCTTTTCCTCTCTGGGTACAATTCAGAGTGCATTCCCAAATTTTAATCTTAAGATATAAAAAAATAAATGAAAGCTATATCTGATCCGAAGCTCATTGAAACATTCAATAATTGTCATTGGCTTTGAAAAGCAATATCCAGATCAGTAGATGACACCAAATGCTTTTAGCACAAGTAATATTGTGAGTAGTATTTTGAGTTTTATATAGAATGCATATGGAAATTTTTGAATTTTGAGTAGTAAAAGGGGATTTTTTAGCTCTTCTGCTATTGCTCACTCCTCAGTCATTTTGTTCCTCTTGTCCTTTAGTAGTCTATTTGCATTTTTTAAAGTATAATATTTTAAAGTAGATTTACCTAAGTAAACAAAAAAGAGTATGTTTTATACAGGTACCCTCCAGTATATGGCACCAGAGATCATAGACAAAGGGCCACGTGGCTATGGGAAGGCTGCAGACATCTGGTCTTTGGGATGCACAATCATTGAGATGGCTACAGGGAAACCCCCGTTTTATGAACTGGGAGAACCACAAGCAGCCATGTTTAAGGTCAGACATCTTCCTTTTACAGGTCAGACTTGTATTTCTAAACACAGGAAATCTGATGACTGTTTCGGAGAAGCTGGAATTAGAGGTTGCAAGAAAAGAAGCTAAAGGAAGTGCTTGGATTGTGGGGATGTTAAGAGCAATAATCTGATTCAGCTGAGAGGGAGTGCGGTGAATAGATTAGTAGACAGGTAGCAGCTATTCAGCAGCCTGGGTGTTTAAGAAGAAAACAACACCAAACTGAGAAAAGAAGCAGTTTTCTGCTTTGTGAGAGCCTCTACTTGCAGCTATGGTAACCGTTTATACAGTTTGTAATAGTGGATGTTTTTTTTTCTCTGAATTAATAAACTAGTTGTATAAAGTTAGTATAAAAACCTGAGAATGAGATACCACTTCTACAATCTGAACAGTTTTTTGATGTTGTTTGGTGTTTGGGGGAAGAGCAGTTTAGACCATTGTTTGTCCCTTTATTTGTCTCAGGTGGGGATGTTTAAAATACACCCAGAGATTCCTGAATCCATGTCTGCAGAAGCCAAGGCTTTCATATTGCGTTGCTTTGAACCAGATCCTGATAAACGAGCTTTTGCTCATGAGCTACTTATAGATGAATTCTTGAAGGTTTCAAGCAAGAAGAGAAAGACTGCTTCAAAGCTCTCAGGTAAGCATTGCTAAATTCAATCTGGAAGTTTTCTCCTGCCCGTGGTGCTGTTTCCTGAAGCTGCTGATTCAGTCTTTAAGATGAGCACAGCAGATCTCCATCCCAGGTGAATGCTCAGTTGTAACCTTTTGTACCAGCAGCTTACTGCAGAAACACTGTTGCAGCAGAACTCTGTTATCATGTTGTCACATAAGTCAATTTATATAAATATTTCTAATAAGGTTTCTGTTTGTGATTTTGTGCAGCTTTTATGGTTGTTGTGTTTTTGTTTGTTTAGGTTTTGTCTGTTTTTTAACTTGCATATGTTTTCATTGCAAGAATATTTATATAGAGTGTATTTTGTGTAACATTAGAACATGCTATTAAACTTCAGTGGAGTTTCCTACGTAAGCAGAATAACCTTTGTCCCATAGAAAATGTGCATACACTGCATTATTTTTGTTTCATGAAATTTCATTTTCAGGAAATCTTCATTTCCTGCAGTGTTCTGCATTATGAAAGTAGCAGAGGAGTTTTGAGAGCAGGAATAACATATTCTGTGGTGTGTGCATATATACTTAGAAAAATATCTTCTGTATGTCTTTAGCATGATCCTTAAAGAAATAAAAAGATCAGGTAAGGGAGATGATCACTTTTAATGTGGTTTCCACCCCCTCAGAATAAAATTAATTTACGATAAATTACACTTTTGGAGACTGCAGACAGGAGAACTGAGATAGTTCATAAAATGGGAAGTTACCCTTTATACTATGCTTGTTTTCTCAGTTAATTTCAGCATATTTAACTTCCTTTTTTTCTTTGCTTTTCTCACACAGTGCTTTCAGCTAACACAAATGGTGAGTTTTAACCTTCTTCTCTATTAAAAACATTCCTGCATAGATTCTGTAGTTATCACTTATTCTGGTATAATTTGTCAACATTAAAAGTTGGAAAGAGAGGTGATCACAATTATGAAAATAAGTGATCTCTGTCTGTTAGGAGCATCTAATTCATCATGCATATCTGAATTGCTGTTTTTAATCATACCAGCCTGTGGCTTAATTCTCCAGGCAGGTGGGTGATACAGGCTTGAAGGGCTCTGCTGTTGTTTATGGGGACATTTGATGGAAATGCATTGGCTGCTTTATAATAGCAACAGAGCCAAGGTTTGTGGAGAAAGATAACACAGATTTTTATTAGACTAAATTCTATTAGTGAAAAATCAGAATTCATTTGAGACCCCGTGTCAGACCAGGATACAGGATACTCCTCTCTTTCAGGAAATGAACTGGGAGAGTGCGGGAGGGAACTGAACACACACATAGTTACCTTCATGCTGAATTTGTATCAAAGTACATTTTGAAATATGCAAATGTGAAATAGATATGAGTAGTTTCCTGCAGTGGTAATGTGTGCTCTGGATTTAAAACTAAAAGTTCTGACTTAACTGCATGTGTATTATTATTAGTCAAAGATTATGAATTAATTGAATTTGTTCAAATTAATCTGATGAAGAAATGTATCTTATATGTGTTATAGTATATATACTTATATGTAGTGTATATATAAATATATGTATATTTATATATACACTACATATGTATATATTACATATATATATATACACTACATATATATATATATATTACATATATATATATACACTACATATATATATATATATATTTATATATACCCATAAAGTTAAGATCTTGGAAGGTACTTGAACAACTTACTCTATAGAAACATTTTCCTACTGCTGGAAGTCATGATAGGAGATGCACGTTCACTTCAGTGTTGAAGTTCTGTAAGTGAATTCTCAAGAAGCCCAGCATTTCCATCTTTCAGGAATAAAAACATACCTGAAAGATAACTCTATTCCAGATGAATAAGCTTTAGGAGTTTTTTGTCAATTTTTTCAAAAATTTTGTACTGGTGTGTGGGAAGGCTAGAGAAAAAATAATCTTCAAAACTCTGATGGTATTACTAAATCCTAATTTCTGAATATTCCTATACAAATAGAGTATCTTCGGAGCATATCCTTACCTGTCCCTGTTCTGGTGGAAGATACAAGTAGCAGCAGTGAATATGGTTCTGTCTCACCTGATACAGAATTAAAAATTGATCCCTTCTCTTTCAAAACAAGAGCCAAATCCTGTGGAGAAAAAGATGGGAAGGGAATCCGGTCCCTTTTTCTGAGGTAAGGAGCTACCTGACATTTTTGTTACACGGTAGATTAGGAATGTGTGCATCAGGAGGGTTTTTATAACGTTTCTTTTCACTGAGTGTCTTTCATTCAGCATCCCAGATGAACATTTTGAGGATCACAGTGCACCTCCTTCACCTGAAGAGAAAGATTCTGGGTTTTTCATGCTGAAGAAGGATAGTGAAAGGAGAGCCACTCTCCACAGGATATTAACTGAGGACCAAGACCAGGTGGTGAGGAACCTGATGGAAGCTTTGACTCAGGTAATTTCAGAAGGGAGCAAGAATTTTATGGAATTTTAAGACTTCTCTGCAGTTACCTGGAACACTTGAAATTAAACATAGTAAAGCAATTAAAAAATAAATTTTGATTAAACTAGAAAGCATACGCCATGTAAGCTTTCACAGTTACTGTTTTATTTGGGCTATTAAAAATAGGCTTTGAAATTGTTCGTGCTGCATTACCTATACCTTTTTTGTTTGTAATTACTATGTATGTACCTGGGTATTAGTAGAGGCAAGACAACAGAAAAACATGTTTTCACATTACCTATTTAGCCAGTGCTTTTCAAATTGGACTGTGTCAGGCCTACTCATACAGGGTAGATCATCTCCAGGAGAGGATTATCTTGACCCCCTTTTAAAGTTCTGTCTTCTGGCTGACTGATTTGACAGAAGGAGGTTTAAGTCATTTGGGCTGCTCTGGCCTTATGTTAGGCTATTGTGTGGAACAAATGGGGCTGACTGATACACCATTGCCTTCTAGCCAACAGCCACAACAGGGGAAAGAGGGGCTAGGGAGAAAATAAATTGCAGCTATTCTGCAGTGCAGTTGGGAGCACATATAGAGGGAAGATGTAGTAATGGTGGGAGCTACAGCAAATGACAAAATAATTGCAGAATGACCTTTTGGCACTCCTTTGTGGGGATGATTCATTATGATGATGTATCAGTTCACGAGGACACTGAAGAAATAACAGGTCATGACCACACTGCTCAATGTTGCAACACTGTAATTGGATGACAGGATTTCTCATTCCTGTTTGTGTGTGTGTTAGCAGTTAATTGATTCACTTCATTCTCAAGGCAAAGTATTGCTGGTCTAAAACATATTTGTATAAAACATAACAACTCATCTTCTAAACATACTAGTGTTTAGAAACTGATGCAAACCAATGTGATTATCATGTATGTGCTACAGGTAATGTAATTGGAAATTGCTGCCATGCAAATAAAAACAGTTTCTAACTCTCAGGAGAGGGGAGAGAGTAACCTGCAGTTATCCTGGTAACTGCAAAAAGTGTTAAAAGATAAGGCAGTGAGAGAGATGCTTGTGATCTGTGCTTTGTGAGAGTGTTGCTGTAACAGACACAGTTTTTGCATGTGTATGCAAGTAATGATCATGAGAGGCTGAAACTCAATCACAAATCCCAGAGAGTGTGCTCCGTGTTTCATGCCTTTCTCAGCTGGGGCTGGAACAGCCTGAGAGAGAAGCAGAGACACAGAATTTTAGAGCCAAAGAGTTCAAAGCTCATGTTCGTGGGCCTGGCTGCCCTTCAAAAGGATGCAGAGCTCTGACTCCCAAAGACTCTTTTCTCCCTTGAGAAATGCAAGAAATTACTAATAGAACAAGCCTAGGCTGCTTGTTAGGCCTCATCAGGATTTAGGATTTGACAGCATTTCTCTTCACAAAAACTTTTCACAAGAAACGTTTCAGCGAAGCCGTTGGGTGTGATGGCTAGGGGAGGAGAATGCCCCTCACAAAATGGGTCACTGTTTCTAATTAGCAAGTCATACTGCCTGTCCTGTCCCCACAGTGCCTAGTGCCTTGATGGACTTGGATGTTCTAGTCCAGGGCTACAGTGTGCATTTACCTATCTGCCCTAATGGCTTTTTAATTATTTACATGAAAACAAGATTGGCTACTGCAGAGCAGTGAGAGATCCACTTCAATATAGAAAATCATCAGGTGAATTTTCCAAAACAGATCACGATCAGAGGCTAGGATCTTTTATCTCAGGTGGATGTTTTAATCAGTGGTATCTTTGCTCTCGAACTTTTTGCTTTTTGTTTTTTTAAGCTTCTTTCTCAAGTAATTGAATTACCTTTGTTTCATCCTGATTGGAATTAACTGACTGTAGTTAAAAGCTCAGTGTTACTGGCAAACAAGAGTTCTTGGTGTCTGGCCAGCCATAACATTCATGGCATAAAACTGGCAAATGCAATAGAACCAAACACCATATGTCCTTCTCTTACAGAAATCAATGTTGGATATCCTTAGTCTATATAAATATTTACTTAACTTCCTTCAGAATAAGCATCTAATACTTCGTGTTGAACAACAACCCTGTCTTAATGTTAGGATTTGGAATTGAAATTTGCATTCAGTCAGCATAACTTTGCTTCGTAGTTATTTAGGTTGGTTATTCTGATGAATGCTTTTGAGCTTTTCACTACTTTGGTAGCTCATGCAAAAACACAAAAGCTTTCAAAAATAGGCATATGAATATTTATACTAAAAAGGTGAGATCTTTGTAGACCTGCTTTAAGAACAGCTAAGTGTAGAAGTGCTGTATTAAGGGAAATTAGGAAATTATGTAAGAAACAACCAGTCCCTTTGTGAGCCTCCTGCATAATTTTGAGTAATCCCTTCTTTTAAATGCTGCTGTAGGACTTTGCACATTGTCTCTGAGGGGCATGCCGAAATTAGAAGCACTGCAAAATATGTGTGTGTTTGCAATTAAGAGTAATTTGTAGTATCCAGTGCACAGTATATTTATTCATATCTTTTCACTGCTGCACAAAGAGACATACACACTACAGTGCGCACACATTCTTCAGCAACTGGTGTAAAATGAAGTCAGCTACTTGCTCATCGAGTTATTACCTGTGTTACCAGGGAGCTCAGCCCCAGAGCTCTGTGCTGCTGCAGTTACGCTGCCACCAGTACCTGACCTGCAGCTGCACCTTTCCCTTAACCATAGCAGCAGAGTTTCTGAAAACCCACATTGCCAACTGACATTATTGGCTGAAGCCCTTCTGGGTGTATGTGTCAAAAGATGACTATCAAAACTATTCCCTTTCCTCTCTCTTCTGCCAGGGAGCTGAAGAACCCAAGCTAAGATGGGAGCATATCACAACGCTCGTTTCCAGCCTCAGAGAGTTCGTACGGTCCACTGATCGCAAAATCATCGCAACCACACTTTCAAAACTGAAGCTGGAGTTAGACTTTGACAGCCATGGTATTAGTCAAGTGCAGCTTGTGCTGTTTGGTTTTCAAGATGCTGTAAGTTGTCATTTTTACTAAGAAATTTGTGTACCTAAACTGAAAAAACCTAAACAAACCAGGACCAAACAGAACTTGTTTAACTTCCACCCAGAGTTACTGAAACAATAACATTTGAGGGCTTTGAACCTGTAATACCAAAATCTGAGCCCACAGCAATGACTTGGTTCAGTTGCCTCATAATCCTTTGGCAGGACACAGACCCCAAACACTACTGAGATTTTGCTGATTAAAGATATAGAAGGTTCAGCATAATTGTGTGAATATTGTGTCATAGTAGTAAAGCAGGAAAGCCTTTTTAAAAAGTTCGTTTTGGAAGGTTTTCTGGGAAATAAGACTAACAATGAATGTCAGGCTTATCCTACATAAATGCAGATCTCTTAAACTTCTCTTACAAACTAATGCATTATAGTAGTCTGTCTGCCTTGTAGTACTGTATTGAATTCTTATTTTAGTATTTTTGATTAGCACCAGATTTGTGCCAAACTAGAAATTTTCATTTCAACTTATAATAAGCAGGATAAGGAGGAATTAAAATGGTTACTTTTCTATCGATAATAAACGCAAAATTTATAATTTCTCACATTGAGCAACCAAACACACGCACGGGTAGCCTTTAAATAGCTAGTTTATTAAAAGCAAATGTCTTCTCTTCTTAAGGTATGTATTTAAATGGTAGTTCACAAGCAGTTAGGCTTGATGATTAAGATGAATAATGAACATGGGAGGGTGCAATTGTGCTGAGTATCACTTGTCCAGACTGAAGTCATGTAGTAAAAATGAAATGACAATCCAGGTAGGCATTTGACGTGGATTATTCTTTCAGAATTTAAACCCAGGACATCCTGACGAGTAGAAGAGCTGTCAGGAAGGATGGCATAGCATTTAGACTGTTGCATAGACTGCACTAACAAGAATTAGATGCTGTTTATGGAAAAAAAAAAAGCGTGAAATGAATCTGGGAAAGAGATCTTTCTACAAATCAAAAGTTTTCTCTTTGATTCTCTTTGGAGTATGCTTTCAGCTCTCTCTATTTAGCCTAATATTAATACTCTTTTGACACTTGGAAGAAAAAAAGCATACAAGGTCAAGAAAAAAATGGAGGGGATAATAGTACAAATACTTGTATTGGTGTTCTGATAGAGATGTTGCTGGGCATCAGTTATTTGGTAGTAATTGCCTGGGTTGTGTTCTTATCAATAAAAAATTTACTTTCTATTAACTTCATCATTACAAGTTGCTGGTTTTTAACTGATAAATGTCTCTTTCATTACTATCTCTCTATTATTTAACTAAACCCACAGAAAGTTAATAGGAAAACTTTGCTTTATATGTGTGCAATCTTAATTCTTTTGGCCATGCAGTACATTTCTATAGTACTGCATTGAAATCCAGGATGGTATCAGGACCTCAGGTGCTGCAGAGACTGAGGTACTGCTAAAAGTGAGGCAAAGTAGCTCCCTTGCTCTTGGGACTTAATAAGGTGATCTTAGGTTACAATGTTTAATAATCACAACATCCAAAAGAAATTTTGTGATGTAATATAAATTACTAAATCATATTGCTAGGGATTGTTGTGATCTTGGCAAAGTTAGGTGATGCTTCTTCAGTTCTCAAAAAAGCTGCACTTAGCTAAACAGTCGGTTTGGGAAGGTGCAAAGTGCTCGCACAGGGGAGTTGTGCTACCTCAGGGGGCAGTGGGCAAGCCTTTGGGGCCCTTGGGCAGCTGCTGTCCCGGTGTCAGGCCCAGGGCAGGCTCCCCTGGCACCGCTCACAGCTCTGCGAATCCAAACGCAGTGTCCAAGTGCCATCTCGTGGCCATCGGCAATAGAATTGAGGAGACATCGGTACTGCCGTGCTGGGTTGACCCTGGCTGGCAGGTAGAGGAAAGCCCCTACCCGGTCATTCAGTCACTCCCTCCCACCAGGAAGAGGGAGAGGATTGGAAGGACCAAAAGTGAGAAGACTTGTGGGTGAAAATAAAGATTGTTAAATAAGTGAAAGGGGGGAGAAAAAAGCCCGTAAGTGTTGCAAAAGCAGTCAGTCACCCCCAGCAGACTGGTGCCCAGCCGGTCACTGAGCAACAGCCCCTTGGCAAAAAGCAGCCCCTAGTGTATTGCTGAGCATGACCTTGCACCCAAGGGAATATTTCTGTGCCAGCTGTGCCCCCCTCCAGCCTTTAGCCCACCCACAGCCCCCTCACTGCTGAGGCAGTGTAAGAAACAGAGGCGGCCTTGGCAGTGCGTAAGCTTTGCTCAGCAGTAGCTAAAACACGCGTGTGTTATCAAGGCTGTTTTAGTCACCAGTCTGCAACATAGCACCATGTGGGCTGCTGTGAAAAAAATTAACTCCATCCCAGCCAAACCCAGTGCAGGTACCTGGATAAAGTACTGCGTTACTGAATAGTACTGCTTTTTGGCAGTGAAAATAATGTGATTAATAACTTTTACATATCTTCTGAAGGCATCATTTGTTTAACTTCAGTAATTTTTTGCAGAGAGGTTATTATCACAATATGAGGGAGTTGAACTAATCCCTTTTTTAGGAAGAGTGAAGTATCTTTTTGCCACATTTTTAGTAATCAGTGGTTGCTTCTTTTTTTATAAGGCTGTGAGTTGATAATTTTCTAAACATAGTTATATTTTTTGCTTCCTGCAACTGTTTAAGTTCTGCTCCTGCAGAGTTTGCTGCTTTGGATTGCTTCTGTGCCTGGAAAAAAACACTGAGTTTTGTGCTATTGCTTTTTACTTGTCTTTTGGGAGTTGGAAAACAGTTCTGTGAGGTAGAGATGTTTGTGCAAGTGGCATGGAGCATCCATAGAGGCATCTGAGAATATGGCTAAAAGTGGTTTGAAAGCAGGCCTGTAGGCAATTAGGAGCAACCCAGTGTAGAAAACCATCTGATTGTACAAAGTAAGAAGTAGAAGGAAAGAGAAAAAGGTACAGCACGCAAATGAAGTTCCCTAATTGTTTAAACTAACATTAATTAACTAGTTTCAGAATTAAGTAGGAGTGGCATTACATTAGTTCTTTGATATTTCCTACAATTGTACTTTAGAATAAGCAAGTATTGCTCAGAGCAAGCAGTGAAAGTGATGCCAAAAACAGTAACAAGATTAATTAGCTTCAGCTACAAGCCTTTCATAACATAGTCCTTGTTATTTGTCTTGGTTGCATTCTTTTGAAGTTTCTCTCCACAGCCATGAAGGTTAAGTATCACAGACATCAAAAGTAACCTAACACAGGAAGCAGTACTTGATGAAAAATACAAAATATTGCATGACTTATAATAAAATGGATGAAGTTGTTCATGTTCCTGTCAACAAATAGTTGTAATCATCTGCTTGGATACGGCACCTATAAGTTTAAACACTTTATATAATGATGACATATATTCTCATTTTAAGTGGTGGGGTATGTAATACCTGAAATGAATTTTCTCTTACTAGGTCAATAAAGTTCTCCGAAATCATAATATTAAGCCACATTGGATGTTTGCACTGGACAGCATAATCAGAAAAGCTGTGCAGACAGCTATTACAATTCTGGTCCCAGGTGAGTCATTTCTTAATACTCAGCAAATGTTTATCAGCTGATCTCTTTAAACATGCTTTAGAGTTGTGATTATGATGCTTCACTTAAGATTTTGAAACCAGCAGTGGCCTTTTTCCTGTTCACTGTCTGTTTCGCAATTCAGAAGCTGATCTGTGTATTGTTCAAGCTATTTTGTAAACCACCTCTCCACAATGTGTAATCGAAATGATTCTGCAACACAGTGAGTAGTAGTAGGTTAAGGTGCTCTGGGGCCTAATTTTTTGAGGTGCAGAATGTTGCCTATTGCTTATGGACAGAAGCTGTCTAAAAAAGACCAAAAAAACAACAAACCCAAAAACCTCCGAAAAGCCCCAAACCCTTGACTTGAAACCTGCCAAAACCAAACAAACAGGTCTGCAGTGCCTGCAGTTTGTACACTGTATTTTGAATGTGGAATTAGAACGTATGGCTTCACTGAGGGAAGGAGTCTGTTTAGACAAAACTGTAGCCCATTCTGTTACTTCTCTGCCTATTTCCAAAGTTAGTTTTTCTGCTGCTTCTTAGCTTCTAGTGCTGGAATTAATGGTGATATTTTCAAATATGTCATTTAATGCTTTCAGTCAGAATACTTACATTCCTGTTTCCTGCAGTGGGTTGAGTCTTAAATTATCAATAAGGGGATCTGAAAATTACATCACAACTTACAGCTATTCCTACTCTCCTTATTTTCCGTATCTGTAGCACAACCAACAAGATATAAATAGGGTTTCTGTGTTACTTTCAAGTCACAAAGAAGCTCTGTCTTCTGACTAGAATGCTAAACACCTCTAACAGACATCTACTTCATTGCTGTGTAATAGGAGTAACTGTGGAATTCCTCCTTAATAGTCTGTTCTTCCCCATACAGCTCAGTATCAGCATTAACTGTAGGTGGTCAAGCTTAAACAAAAGCCTCTGTGCCCCAGTAGCTTTCAGGCACTGATCATCTGCTTCTTCCCTAATTGCCTTACCCTACTTCTGATTGCTTTCCCTTGTCTTTGTCTCACTCTTTTTTCTTTTTTTTTTTTTTTCATATGATGTGGAGATTTATCTCTGGCCTTAACACTTCTAAAAGTTATGGGATATTTAAGGAATGGTAGAAAGCCAATTTTATGCTGCCTGGTGGTGAACAATGGCAAAGAACTTCTGCATCCTGTTAATAAGAACAGAAGTTCAAAGCAAATTCAGACATATTTGCCTAGCAATATTTGGGTAACTGCTATATAATAAAGCTGCTTTCCTTTATCTAGAGGAAGCACAGCTCTGTTGATCTTACTATGTTTAGCCTTGAAAAAGATATGTAGCATTGAAATGAAGAGGTAATACAGATCAAGGAACAAATGTTTCTTTTGTGAAGAAGAGAAATGTACTTGTTAGTTACTCAGCAGAAAGGGCATAAACCAAGTGTGATTCAGGAAAAAAAGTACATTTTGGTGAGGAGACTAGAGGGAGTTCTTAGCAGTAAGGAGCTTTAATTGAAGGAAGGAAGGAAGGAAGATTTATATTAAATAATTAGAATTAACAAACAGTTGTTACAATAATAGATTGTGTGTGAGTGTCGGATCTTGTGTACATATCTTGCATACCTGGTAAGCTCTGGTAGGTAGTTTAAACAGGGAGCAACAGAAACCAGGGTATAGCTTTGTGTTCACAGTTTTGTGGATATGCATCATTTCAAAATAGGCAGTGTTCCTTCTGATAAGTACAAGGCAAGTGTGCTCCTTTTAGTTGTTGGGAGAGGGGCTTTTTTGTAATTTCCTCTCTATCTTTGGATGCAATTTTTTTGTAAACATAGTATACTTACGATGACAGAATGCTAAATATGCTGGAACAGCAACAGCAGGAATAGCTGGATATAAAAGAAATAATGGTCATTTGTTTAATATAATGTTTCAAGTCAGACACATAAGAAAACGCAAACTACTGAGAATGGAATTAAGCAAAAGAATCTCTGCTGTGCATAATACTTCAGCACAATTTGACATGAAATGGTAGCCAAATCTGGAATCATATTCATCCAGATGTTTGTTTTTTACAGCTCTTGAACATTCTATAGGCAGAATAACAATCTGCATAAACCAAGGTGCTGTTATGTTTTGAGTGATCTTAAAGCCCTAGAAAATATCTGTTCTCCTGTTACAGAAATTTCAGGTCTGGTGTAACCAAAGCTATAGGATGATCTGTAAATAGTCACTTGGGTCTTTTGTTTTAATATTTAACTAATGTTTAACATCTTTGGTGTTTTTTCTTTTGCTTATGTTTTAATAGAATTGAGGCCACATTTTAGTCTTGCATCTGAAAGTGATACAGCCGATCAAGATGATGTAGAAGTTGAAGATCAAGATGAACAGCCTCAGAATCAAACCATCCAGCAGCCTTGCATTGTCTTGGAAGATGCAGTAGCTACCTCAGGTGTAAGCACACTCAGCTCCACGGTGTCCCATGACTCCCAGGCTGCTCACAGATCGCTGAGTGTCCAGCTGGGCAGGCTAAAATTAGAGACAAACAGGTAAGTCTGGACATCAGGAGACCGGGACACCAGCCTGCTTACAGCAGTATGTGTTGGTTAGCTTTCAAAATATATATGCTGGAATACTAGTGACAGCGCCAAAATTCCATAGCAGTGTAAGTCGTTCCTTTTAATGATAATCCTTGTTTAGCTGTGACTGATCACTTACATAGTTTTATTCATTTCAACAAAACCATAGTCATGCAAGTCAAGGTCAGTCTTGATTTCAGGTGCCCTTTCAAGGAAGGTCTGAAAAAGCCTGACTTGCTGCCAAACTTCTGCTTTTTCTCTCTTTGGTGTGCTCTGTATGGCCGATGAATGGTGTTATGTTTTGTTTCCATTAAGGCAGAACTTGCTGTTCTTTTCTATAGCTATTCTCAGCGAGTGAGCTCAAGCTAATAGACAGCCACACAGAAACTCCACAAGGAAACTGCTTCAGACTTGTTTTGTGCACAGAAATTACTGCAAGCAGCATCTGTCCTTACCAGCAGTCACTGCCTTTTTATTAAATAAGTTCTTTTCATCAAAGAAAGATGGGGAAAATAGGTGTTTTGTTTAAAAGAAGAAATGAGCCAGAAATTTGGATATTGTATTTTTTTTCAGAAATAGTCTTGCACTTTAAACCTGAAAAGTGATTCTTTGAGGTTTTGTTGTTCTTTTAAGAAATGTCAGAGAAAAATCTGTCTCCATTATTTTATCCAAATGATCTTCTATATGTTTTGTTTTCTTTTCATTAAAATATACCAAACAGTCTGTTTAAAGTAGATATTTAGCTTTTGCAGCATCTGGTTTATGACACTGGATTTCCTAGTGACCTCAGTAAATTTTGAATGTGACCTTGATAGAAAGAGAACATGTCTTCAAGAAGACAGTTGTTATGCTGGTAGAACATTCTTTGGGGCTACAGTCCCAACTGAAATTAAAATGTTAAATTGCACTCTACTTTTAAATGTGTCCAAGAAGTTTACCATAATTAGAGTAATTCATTAGACTGTACTGTTTTTAATAAAGTATCAGTATTTTTGGGTTCTTATGTTACAATTAATTTTTTTACTTGTGACCACTGAGAAATATTCTGATTGTCTTACTAATATACTTAAAGAAATATGTAAATATTTTAGATTGACTCACTTTACTTCACAAGTTTATGGTGGGGAATAGCCTCAGAAGTAGTCCATTTGTAGAGGTATTTTTCTGCTAGCACTTTGCTCCTCTAAGTTTCTCAAATGCAAAGCCTTTGGCCAAATAATCACATCCAGTCATTCATGCAGAAATTTTGAGATAAATAATACAGACAATTGTTTAAATATTTATGAAAGCTTTATTGACATAAGCAGCAAGCAGTTATCAGGAGAAAATAATGGATTCTTTTATTGGCTCTGAAGGGCTTTTCAACCAGAATAGATAGGCTAAGAATAATTTAAGTGAAAGGTGACCTGTCTGGACAGAATATCAGTTTGCACTGAGAATAACCAAGCTGTGGGGTTGTGTAGATGCACAAAGCAGCTCTGTTCCTGTGCAGGGTGGACTTGTTAAGGATTGTTAGCTCAGGTGTGGAAGCACTCAAGTGCAAATATGCTGCTGGTAGGCCTGCATACAAGCTAAAAGTAGGGCTAGATGTTTTTACAAAGCAGTCATATGGGATTCAGTTTCCCCCTGTGCAAAGGCAGGTAAGGGGATTTTGCAGCACATTTTTTGCAAAATGAATTCCTGTTGTTTGGTGCCCCCCAAAAAAAGTTGCAGTGGTCAACTGGTATAAATTCACAAAAAATTGAATAGATGAATAAATAAAAGGAAACATGCTGAAATGGAACAGTTATTGTGTAGTTTTCAGGTCAGCAGAGGTTTCAAGAAAGGGATGAAGGTGCTGCAATCCTTTCAAGGCAGAACTTCTGAAGACTCAGAAGTCAGTCATAGGTTTATGAGTGTGCTCTCCATGTCCAATTTCTGATAACTTATTGTTTACAAATCCTGCATGTTACTTAACCACTTTTCTAAAGGAACAAATTGCAGCAGTTCTACATACTAATTTTCCATTTTATTTTGACTATTTTCTTTTGATCAGCTTAAATGGTGCCAGCCACCAGGTTTCTCTCTGGGTTTGTGTTATGAAGGAGGTCAGACATGGGTTTCAGTTTACTTCTGCTTGACATTCTCAAAAGTAATTGCTTAGGGGAGTAGGGAAGTATTTTGCCTCCTCTTTTCTCTTAATATAGCTTAGGAGGGCAGGCACAAAGTGCCTTGTATGTGAGGAAGGGACAGCCCTTGTGTAGTTGAGAATGTATTTTCCATATTTAAGAAATGCAATCATATGTTCTTACCACATTTTCATCACAGCTCTACCCTTTCCATACCTTTGAAAATGTCTGCTGGAGAGGTGTGAGCTGGCATTTTTCCTTACAAAGGTTTAGCCCTTAGTTTATGAACCACTTTGATACTTGTTCTCAGTTCCAGTTTGTTTAAAACAGAGCACGGTCTGTAGAAATTTCACTGAAATTTTCTGCCATACCACTTGTTTAGTGGAGGAATGTTTATGTGGAGGCCGGTGTGTTTGGGGCTTCTGTATGAAAGTTTATGTCTTTATATAGGTTATAATCAGTCCATAGTGAAAGAATATACCTGTGAAGGCTGAAGAAGTCTGTCCTTGTCTTTGTCAGGAAGGTTTCCAGTTTAAGTATAGTAAGATCTTTCTTTTGCTGAAAATTTGAAGCTGCTTAAGGAAATGAGTGCTTTGTTCCCATTACTTCACAGGTTATTGGAGGAGTTAGTTCAAAAGGAGAGAGAATTTCAAGTCCTCTTGCATCAAGCTATAGAAGAAAAAGATCAAGAGATCAGGAACCTACAGCTCAGGTCGCAGCCAATAGGTAAGTGAGAAGAATTTTTAAGGAAAAATTTCATACTGACTACAGATGAAAAAGTGCCAGCTAAACATCTGTTCAATTTATTAAGCCAGTCTCAGCAAAGGTGCTTTATTGTGCTGCTTCTGGTAGGGTTTGTTCTGAAGTAAGAATGTATGTTGTGGAAACAAATTAGTGGATTTGTTAATCACAGTACAAGGAATGGTACAATTTAAATATTTTTGTTTGTGATTATATGGAAGAGTACAAGGCTCATATCCTGCAGAATAAATATTATTCCTAAAGAGGATAATCTAGTGGGTTTAGGTATGTGCTCCTTGAATTACAGACTGCTCCAATTGTTACACTGAAAGTTCAAGAGGATCTAATTGGTGAGATGCAAATACTCTATAAAGGTGACTGAGGGAAGCTGAGTTTGCTGTGTCTGCCCTGAAGAAGGTGGAAGTGCTAATGCAGTTTGATGTGTAATGTGCTTCTAAATGTTGCTTCCCAAAAGCAGCTGATCCTCAGTTAAAGGCACTGCCTGTGCAGCAATTGTATGAGTTATGCTGAACAGTTCAGTTAACTGATGCAACAGTTAGAAACAGTGTAGTGAAACACTGACACTGTAGTGTAGAAACGGTGACAGTGAAATTGATGTGCCTTGTACTAGTCATGCCATTTTCAGAGGAGGGCAGAAAATCTTGTATGTGTCAATGTTCACACTACTTCAGCTGTACCCTTACAGTTATTAATTATTGTATAACTATCTATAAATTGTAATTAAGTGTGCTTTTTGGGAATTGGCATTTATTTATGGGGATACTGGTATTCTAAGCTTGAAGGGAAAACTCACTGAAGAAAGTGAAGAAAGTGCTTGAAGAGTCAAAAATGACAAGAGGTTGGTTGCTTTGGCAATACAAAACCTTGTCTTAAAAATGCTTGTTGCAGATATTCCTGGATTGTCTGTCTGTCGTCGTCATTCCACTGGCACAGGGACCGAAGACCCTGATCTCATAAACTGGCTGAGAATTCATGGAGCTGATGAGGCCACGATAAACAAGGTACCAATGATCCTATTCACTGCCTGGCATGGTTGCAGTACTGTTTTGTGACTCAGTTTAGAAAGATACCAAACCTTTTTAATTACCTTAGCACATTTTGGAAATTAATTTGTTCTCAGAGGATAGGAAAAAGCCATGAATATGGAGGCCTTCATAAATATACAGTACCATTAATAGTTCCTAAATCTGATTATGAATAAAGCAATAAAGTGTCCTGGTAAATAGACACTCTTGAGTTTTCAATGTCTTTACACACTGCAGCATTCCTGCTGATGATACTCTGGATACAGGACACATGTTCACCCTCAGCTAACTGTGCTATAGTGAAATATCCTGAAGTAGATCAGTCTGCTCTGCAGCAAATTATGTAACTTTAGAGGTGTTGAGGATTTCAGCTAATTTAGGAATACCTGCATGTAGTTATCACTCCTACAGATCAGACTAAAGGTTCCTCCAAGTTCAATTACATCAAATTCAGATGCCATTTTTTAAAAGGTAGGTCTTAACTGTTCTTTTAATGTCCTCATGGATTAAATGTGGTATTACTTATGGTCTAATTTGTGTTCAGTGAAGTCTGTGATTCTGAGATTCCAGTAGTAACAATAGAAATGCCAGCTGACAAAGGTTTTGAGTAGATGTAAAAGCATTACACCTTTCAAGTTGTGCCTGGTATGCTGATGCAGAGCATACAGTGTAAAATTTAAGTACTTTCACTGTATTTGTAGGAACAACGTGGATTAATCTGTTACATGTACCACATTTTAGCCCAATTTTAGGTTTCTCCCAAATTTAACCTTCTGTTTTTAGGGGCAGATGATCCTAGGAAGATGAGGTTAGGAATTTAAATGATATTTCTAAAAAAATGTTCATTTAAACTTCTTTCTGCAGTTCTTGGCTGAAGACTATACCTTAACGGATATTCTCTGCTACGTTACACGAGATGATCTGAAATGTTTGAGACTGAGGTAATGCTTCACAGTTAAGTGAACTGTGCTTTGTTAGAAGAAAAACTAACTGATACTAAGTCTCTGCATTGTGTAGCATTAATTTAAAATAAGTAACACTTTCCAGTATGTCTTTGTATGCTGATACATTCCTGCCAAACAGCTGATACTGTTTAAATTTTAAAATAAGTTTTTTTCTATTGAAAGCAAAATTTTAGGGTGTAGCATTTACCTTACAACTGGAGGCACTGGATATCCCATTCGAGCTTCGCTTTTATTTAAAAAAGTAGAGCTAGCAAAACTTTCAGTAGTTTATTATCATCATCAAACTTAAGAAACCTTACACATGGACTGTAAGTAGCAATACATTTCACCTAATCATGCCAGGTGTGTAGGTCACCAACTTGCATCATGTTGGAAGTCTGATGTGGGTTATGCAAGTCCTTTGGACCAGAAGTCTGAATTCCAGACTGCTGGCATCTGCCAAGTGGAAAGATTGCCCTGTCCTGTAATCAAAAAAGGACTCTGTTCTCTATTTGAATAATGAATGCTGAATTTCACCTTTAATCAGCCTTCCCACTGAATTTCATTGATCAAAACCAGAGCAAGAAAATCAGAAAGCACCTAAACTGGAAGGCTTTCAGGCTAGAGAGTATCTTTGTACCTGAGTGTCTTTATGATTTTTCTTTACAGAGGAGGAATGCTGTGCACGCTGTGGAAGGCTATCACTGACTTTCGAGAGAAACACGCCTGACACTGATATTTTTCTTTGCTTCTCTGCAGAGATGAAAAGATTTCCTTTCAGCCAGAGCAGGTGTGCTGTCAGAAGGACTGTTGCACTTTAATCCAGTATTTGTTTACCAATGTTAAAAACACTGCAGCTTCCTGACTGCTTTTACTCCTATAATCCATAGGGAATCTGTAAACAACCTGCAACATTATTTTACTTTAAATGTTTTTACATAGAAGTTTTTCAAAAATTTTTAGAAAAAACACACACACACACACACAAAAGTTATAAACTCATGAAATATTGTTGTTCAAGTAAGCAGATGTTAATTTCATGGCAAACTGATGTAAGATTTCATGTAACTGTACATCACTGGAACAAAACCAAAATGTGACAACAACTTTTCAATTTCTTTGTAATATATCTCAATATTATCTGTAGTAGCGCTTCATAGTTTCAATCATAATTAAATATTTTTCTTTTAGTGTGCAAGACCTAAAGGTAATTGTTTTTACCTACTGCTCTACATAGTTTAATATTGTTTATTTTTGGTAATTTAAGTTCTATGGTGCATTTGTTTTAGAGTTGTTTATGTACTACTGAACTGTACCAGTTGTATACACCTGAACCACAGTAATGTTAGCTTGTTCTAAAGCTATCTCTGACATACGCAATTGAAAATAAAAATAACCTAAGACTTACTTTTTCCTATATTTTTGGACTTCTGAAATAATAACAATGGTGTAGTACTGGAAAATGTTGGAATAAAAAAAAAGAAAAAAATTCATACTGAGTATCTAGGTAACCTTTCTGACACATCTTAAACGTACTGTGATTTGAGTATGATAACCATAGCATTGAACATTTTCTTGGTTTTTCTATTCAGTCTAATTCCTGTACTAACAAGCCAAAACCAAACAAAATTCTTCTCTGGGTGAGACTTGAGAAATGAAATGTCCTGCCACCGTGCACTGAATAGTCATTGTGGCCTGTTGTCTCTCCTTCTGCTTTTGTGTGTGCAATGATTCTTTTCTCACACGTAATGAAAAAACGGTGGTGGATGTTCCCTGTCCATCCGCTGTCATTGTCACTCCACCATTCTAGCACTGGGTATCAACAGATTCTTCTGGGGCAGCTGCAAAAAATTCCATTATGGGTAAGACTTGCCTGGACAAGAAGCTGCTTCTTTCTTCATAAGTCTTGGTAACCAGTAAAAGGCTTATGCTCTTAATTTTTCAAGTCTAGCAGGTATTTTCAAAGAAAATGAAATTTTTTTTTAAACATAAACACGTTGTCCTAACATGTATACCGTAACTTTTGCTGGCTAAAATGCAACAATTATGTATTTAAAAAATAAGATAAACAAAGAACAGTAGATTAAATCATTTTAGTCAGATTTTTTATTACTCTGAAGATGGTTCTACTGATTTTTGGGCACAGATATATTCAACTCATTCCAAAAACTTTACTACGTTTCATGAGAAACACAGCTACTGTTTACCAATTTCTACTGCTATTACAACAGAAAAAATGCATTTTCAAGGTAGTTTTAAACACTAGGAAGACCAGTGGTGGAGGCTGACTTGTAAAACCCGAAACATAAAAAAAAACTCTACCCATTGAGAAGTAACCCTAGGACAATGAACTTGCCTGATTTGATTTTTGTGTGAAGCATGATCCTGTGTTGGTCCAGGTTTGAAAACGTCTGGTTTCATGCGGTATGACCAGAAGGCAATTGCACTGCTCTGTTTACTTTGAAAGCGTGCAGCCTGTTCTCTATGAGTCAGGCTGCTCAGCAATGCCAACTATGTAAGAGAGAAGGGAGTGTGATCGAGGCTTCCGTTGACTGTCTCCATGAGACCTAGCCTGACACCAGCCAGGAATTAACTCCTATAGCTCATTGCTGCCTTCACCAGACCCGAGGTGGCTTCTGCAGTGTTGCTCAGCCATCAGTTCTGTATTCTCCACAGTGAGACACTGTTGGGTCTGATCCATGCCCAGGCTGGGCCAGGCACACTTACGCTCCTTGAGCAGTTGTGATCTGGTCTGAATGTGGTTCCCTAAGTAGCACAGCTTATTCATGTAGGTGCTAGATCTGTGCACAAAAGCTTAATCTAAGATCCCTACATCAGGTTGCTTCATATGGATTGTACCAGATGTTACTTTTTACATCCTTGGACAAAACATGAGGAAACCCTTCAGGATAGTAGGCATCACATGTCAGCCTGGCTCCCAGAATATGCTGGTGGGTGGATGCCTGCACAGACCACAAGTGAGGGATTTGAGATTACGTTAGTGCAGGACTTTGCTGAGGGCAACCTTTTGACCGTGGGGCATACCACTGGGTTTGAACTTGGATAACCTCTTGGTCCTTGATCAGTGCTGTTGTAATCCAGGGCTCAGGTTGACGGAGAGACACCTTTACACCTCACTTAAGAGAACACAGAAGTGAAAACTCGACCAAGGCAGCGCTGATTTTGCTCTTTTGCACCTTTCAGCATACAGCCCAGCCTGTTCTTCTATTACAGACACTCTCCTTCCCACAAGCCGCAGGGCATGTTTATCACCCAAGCCCCAAACTCCTTTTAGAGCACAAATGGCTCTTGGTGCAACGAAATACTAATCTTCCCTTCCCCTAGGAAACCTTATGCTCTGAACATAGCAGTTTGTGAAAGGAGGGTGTTCTGCGTGGTGGCTGAAGGTGGCTTGGTCCAAGTTCACCAGACTAAGGGAGCTGCCCCTCTCCACCTGCTTGCCTGCATCCACAGCTGCATCCTATGAATTCCCCAATTCATTCACCCTCCTTCAACTGTAGTTCTGATGATTGGTGCTACCTACAACCAGATGCGAAATTAAATGATGTTTCCATGCGGACTAGAACAAACACTTTAAAGAGAAACACTCTTATGACCCTGAAAAACAGCATAAAGCAAGTTAAAGCAAACTCATAGGAAAGGTAACAGGACCATGACCTTTGCAGAAATGACTGATATATCGACAGCTCTTCACAGAGCCATTTTTTTGGAAGCAAGGAATTGCACGCAGCTTTAAAACCGGCTGTTTAAGAGCACGTGCCGCAGGAACGGGTCTACAGCAGTGCAGCTCTTTCCCACACGATGCGGCGCATCGCCTGGGCTTGCGAGGCGGCCGCCACTCCTCCCACCTACTGTCGAGATGGCGAGCATCCCCAAACCTGTTGTTTCTCTCCGCGCCGGTACCGAACGAGCTGTGCCACTGCGGCGGAAGCTGCTCTGAGGAAAAAACAAAAAAATCACACCTGTGTGAACACCGGCACCTCGCTATCCGGGCCGCCGCGGGGGCTGAGAGTGCGGGCAGCCGCCCCCGCACGGCCGCCGCATAAGCGCGTCCAGCCCGTGAGAGGCGGCTGCTCCCGGGCCGCGGGCGCCGGTCCCGCCCTCACCTGCTGCCGGGCAGAGCCGCCGGCGGGGGCGGGGGACGCGGCGCTCACCTGCCCCGGGCCGCGGAGCCGCGGGGCGGAGCAGCCGCGCTCGGCGAGCAGGAGGAGACATGGCGGAGGCCGCGGGCAGGAGCGGCGGGCGCCGGCGCCCCGCAGGTGAGCGGCNCCGCCCGGCTCTGCGGGGGCTTCGCTGCCTTCCCCGGGGCACTACCGCGGCCCGGCCGGGGGCAGCCGAGGGGCGGCCCGGGCGGCTGGCAGAGCTGCGCCGGTGGGGGCCCGAACCGTGCCCGTCGTAGCAGCAAGACCCCTCCCGACCCCCCGACGCCGTCGTTCCTGGGTCGCCGCTGGTGGTTCTGAAACCTTCGCTCCAAGGGCTTGGAGTGCTGC
>VXBT01007253.1:0-146704 GCA_013400235.1 Oriolus oriolus | reverse complement strand
GTGCTGCGGGGCGTCCACACGGCGGCGGGGCTGACGCGGGGTGCGGAGCCGTCCGGCGAGGAAGGGGTCTGGAGGGGGCGGCCGCCGGGCTGCGGGCTTTGATCGGGGCTTGAGGCAGCGCTGAGTTCCCGCAGTAGGGGTGGGTGGATGCCCGCAACACGCTGCTAACGGGGCCGGGGTGAGCCCCGGCGAGGGCGGAGGGACGGCTCGGCAGGGTCAAGGTACCTGGTGGCTGCGCCCCGGCGCCTGCCGAGCGAGGCCCGCTGCGGGGCCCCGGGGCTTGGCCGCGCCTCAAGCGCGAGCGAGCGACGGGCTGCTGCAAGCCCTTATTTCCTCTAGGGAAAGCGGGGAGATGTCCTTGCGTCTCCTCTAAGGAGGGATGTACACTGCGAGAGCGTTTTAACCCGCTTTTATTTTGGCCCTAAGGGCGAGGAGGGTGCAGGGAGGAGATTTTGGCTTACGCAAGCGGATCGACCGCTGTATCACTGCTGTAGGCGCGGATGCTGTTTGCTTTTGCTGCTTGCTGGACTGTGAAGTCTGACTCCAACTTTTAGTCCTCTCCTTTTTTCCTATTTTTACCTTCCTCCACAGTCCAATTCCACTCACCCTTTCCTAGTCCTTCTCTAACATATGTCCAAGTTTATCTCTAAATCAAAGAGTGCGCTTTTCTATCAAAACAGCATATGAATAGGCCATATGGCTGTTGGCTAACTGATCGTGCTTCCCCAGTGTAATATTTTTAATACATACTTTATGTAATGCAGGCATGCAGTCACAAGTAATGACTGTGGGCAGACCCATCCAAGTGCTGTCTTCATTACACTTAGAAATATGGTGGTTTTGCTCAGAAATCCTTGCAAGTCACTCCAAGGCATCACCTTAAAGTTCAGCTTCAGAAAGGATATGCATCTGGGTTCCTTTGTGTTTCAGAGTTCGCGACCACATTGACTTCACTTTCCATGGGAAGAACTGACTGTCTTTTTTTGAAGACATTTCTAACAAACTCTTTTTGAGTTCTCTACCATACATTGCCGATGTGTTGTTTGGGGTTTTTTTTAACTGGATTGTCAGTCTTTTTCTAATTACTTACCGAAACCAGAAATGAGCCAACAAGTGACGTGTATTTTGCATATGTTCTGTTTTAAAAGGACTTATGTTCCTAGATTTATTCTGAGTTTGCTTTATACTTTCATTTCATGCTGCTGTGTTGAACTTTTACTCATTGGGACATTTGGAGACAGAAGGATCTGCTTGCATAAGTTCTTGAGTATTTTGAATTTAAATTGCTTTGTGCTGTCAAAGTTCATTTGAAACTTCCTCATCTGTGAAATGTCAGAGTTAAACTTCTGAGAAGCTGTTTTTTGTCTGTTGAGATCTTTTTATGTCCCTGAGTTATCACAGGGCCCACTTTGCAGGCGTTCACAAACAGGAGCAACCTCAAAGTACATCAGGGATCTGCTCCGTGGCTCTTTGGCGCATCCATGAGCGAGCAGATGTGTGTGCCCAGGGAGGGCCATGCAGATGGCTTTGGCTGCAGTCTGCTCCGCAAGCGGAACACCTGTGTCTGGATCCGGCTCCTCAGGAAGGTCAACATCCCATCTGTGTTTGGTGAAATTACCTACTGGTTGACCTATTACCTCTGTTTAAAAAACAAAGCTCTGTGCGTGCGTTGTGGTGTGTGGCTGGTTTGTTTCTTTCCTTGCCTCCTGTGGCTACACACATGGACTTCCAGGGCTGATCCTGGGGAAAGCTTCTACATCACCACAAGGGCTTTGCAGGGAGATGTTACAAGTGGCTCCCTTTATCGGCAGATGGTCTGCTGTACTTAACTAGCTTTCTTTGGATAAATGGCTTAATTATCAGGGTGAAGGGTTTGTTGGTTTTTTTTTTCACTCTGCCATTCATAAATGGCAAAATGAGTACGGTGCTCAGGGGATATACTAACTTATACCAGTTAGAATTTTTCAGTCATAGCTACTCAAGCATCTAATTGCACTAACAAGCTCTTCAGTGCTTCCTGAGATGAGAGGGGCCCTCTTGTGGGGAATACCACACGGAGAGGCTTCTGAGGCACCTTATTTTATGGCTGCCCATCCATGAACACAGGCATGCCTCTGCCTGCGAGTGTTCCCCACGCGTGCTCCGGGCTGCCTTGGCCAGCTCTGTGCACAGGTAACAATTTGCTTAAGCTCTGGGATACCGGAGAGAGCAATGTGTTTGTAATGTTGCAGAGAAGCTTTAATGCCTTGGTTTTTTGTACTGTGTAGTCAGTGCTCTCTTTTAAGTCAACTTCGCATTACTCTGTACTTTTTGCAGCAAAACAAATCTGCACTTCAAATTATGTCAGTGCCAGGTGGCTTGTGAAAGCTGCACACTTGAGGTGTTCGCTCTTTAACTGCTGATGGGACTTTGTATCTGTTGCTTGCTTATCCTGGTATTTTTGCCATCTGAGAATAAATCAAATTTCATCTTACTGCGTTTTATTTCCTAACAAACACATAAATTATTAGGGGAAACACAGTAGTACAGAAAGCATACAGTGGGTGGGAGCTGAAGGCGTGCTCTGGTCCCCATGGCTCTTTCCCAGCAGTGCCAACGTGTTTTGCTGGGGAGGATTTACACGACGGTGTTGTGACACATGGGTTTTGTCTCTGGCCGGCTCAGGCGATCGATGCTCCTCCAAGGGGAGCTGCCGGGTGCAGGGCGCTGCTGTTCCCGTGTCGCTGCGGCCAGGGGAGGGGACAGACTATGCCCGTGCCCAGCCACCGGCACGGGGGGGATGTGCCGGTGCTCCAGCACAGGCTGTGGTACCGCCTGAGGGTCACCCCCGCCCCGGCCACGGCTCCTTGCGCTCACCCGTGCCGTAAGCAGGGACTGCGGGAGCGCCGGGGGCCCTGAGGAAACGGGGACCTGCAGCCAAAGGCACGCTGCCGCGGGGGTATGTGCTCACAGTGCTGCGAGTGATGGAGCTGGAGTGTGGTGGGCGTGCTCCGATTTCCATCCCTGATTATCTAAACGTTAGTACATTGCAAAGCCTTCCTATCTTTTAATACATAAATTGTGGATCTGCGATTCTTCTATTGCCACCCTCCTCTGATTAAAACCTATTTGAACTTTGAAATTGTGTATCAAAGTTTATGAGTATATCTTTGGTCCCACATTAACAATTTTTGAGGCAGTAGTGAATACACAGAGACTTGGATTTATCGGTGTCTTGTAGAATGAAAATGATACAAGTGAATTAAATTTAGGTTAAAGTCCTCATAGATGCCATCCCTCAACTTTAGAAAGCTGTTCAAGTACTGTGTCTTGGTACCTCTTATTGGTCAAGTAATGTCTGTGCAAGGACTGCACGCTGTGGAAAAGTTTGAACAAGCCTTTTTATGTGCTCATTGTGTAATGGGAGTCAGGGTGTTGTTCTCCACCCACCTACGCCCAGCATTACTAGTGTGAAAAAAAAAAATATGTATATTTGAAATAAACCACAACAAACACAAACTCAACACCAACAACAATCCAACCCTGTCCAAAAAAAATTCCCCCCCCAAAAAAATTAAAAACACAAGTCACTCCACACATGCAGACACAAAACTCACCAAGCCAAACCCTGCCAGAAAAAAAAAAAATCTGAGTTTATGAATAATCAGGCCTGTTAAGTGATGGTCAAACAGCTGCCTTATGTGGTACTTCCAGTACAGAAAGAGAATTTTAACTAGGTTAGTAGAAGTAATATGCACTGCTGTTTTCCTTGGGCTTAAGTTTGAAGAGACATGTACTTGTGTATGTGCTGTTTCAAGCTACAAAAAGTTGTAAATTCACAGTATTCTGAGATGGCTAATACTTTATTTGCATGATTTATTATTATCCCAGATAAACAAATTTAATACTTTAGAGCTGAAAATTATTTGTGGTGTTAAAGGTAATTAAATGATCAGAGCAATAATTGCCTCAATTATGTAAATACTGTATAACCTTGCAACAACATGCTTTCTTTTCCACTTGAAAAAGTACATGTAAGTCTACATCCACACTACAAGCCACAGTGTGCTGCTGCTGTCGTTGTAGTAACTCTCTTTGCATATCTATTCTTCCGTCAGAAAGAGGATCCCCTCTATGTGACTTCTGTTAGAGAAATGCAGTGGCCTGCTAGGAACTATGGCAGAACAGGTTATGTGTAGATTATATTCTTTTTTACCTTACACATGCATGAGAAATGGTGTATTTGTGAAACTGGATCAGGTTTAAGTCTGCAGCTCTCCCGTAGTGTTGGTTCTGGAGTCATGCCATATTTGCTTTTATGGAAACAAGTAGAAGGTGTATTTATACCCTTCTCCCTGGCTTTAGGGAGAAAGCTTGAAAATATGTGTTCTGGGAGACCTGTCAGAGTTCAAGGGAAACAACCGTAAGTTGTCTGCTAAGATGACATGCAGGGCTAGGCTGCCTCACTGTTCAAATAAATGGAGTTAGAAACCCTGACTCTTGTTGACAATGGGATTCTTCAGAGAGGTGATGGAATGATTTGTGCTCCAGGAGGAGAGTCACTGTGAGACTAGATTATCGAGGGGAGAAACAAAGTCCTGATGTCTCCAAATATTCCTCGTCTCTCTATCTGAAACTCTGTGTTCTCCCTTATCCAAAAGTCCAGACATCTTGGTCATCTTCTAAGAAACATGTTGGGAACTAAGATGTCAGGAAAGCACTGGTAATTAACACAGTTCACAGGATGCCATCCATCAGACACCGTCAGTAATACAACAATGGAAGAAAATTTTAATTTGGTCTTGGCATATTGCCTTTTCTTTCATGTCCACGTTTCTGTGAAAAAGCTTGGAACCTTTTCTTTGAAGTATTCATTTCTACTGAAAAGCTTAGTATGTACGTAAGTGCTCTTAATTTTGAGCGCCATGCAAATGCTTGGTTCTCTTGACACATATAAAACCCAGGTATTTTAAAAAATAAGCTTTTTTTTTTTCTTTTACAGACAGAAGCCGTGGCATCATTGCCCTGGCTATTAGTTGTAGGGCAATTAGAATTCATGACTTCTGTCTTCTACCAAATTCCTGTTTCCTACTGTCCTGTGAGCTCCCAGTTCCTCGCTGCCTTTCCTTATTTAACTGACCGTTGGTTGAAGTTACGTGATACGTTCTACTATAGGGCCTGATCCAATATCATTCTGTTACATAAAAATAAAGAGTGTTGACTAAGAATGATCTAATACGTTTTTGATTCATCGTGCTATGCCTTGTGCAATGTTTATAATTAGTCATATTATGCAAATCAATTTAATTAAAAAATGTGACAGACTTGTTAATGTAAATCTTGTATTTGATTGTTTTATTGGTGTGTATGTGTGCAAAGTGTTTGTGGATGATGGGACTCTTGATTAAGTTCTTGATGAGTTCTTGATGAGCTCCTCATGTTCGTGTGCCTTTTTGTGCTGATGAATGAGTTTGACTCAAATAGGGCAGGGCTTCCAGCCTTCTCCTAAATTTTTCCTCTGCATGGAAATGCATACAGGTTTAGTTTTCTTTGACAGAAGGGGAAACAGTTAACACTTACTTTCTGTCTAGTCACTTCTAAGGAGCTCTTAACAGCCCTTGGTGCAGTTGTGGCACCGTGCACGTCAGAGGGACAGCAAACTGGGAAGAAGGTTTCCCTTCTTACTGTGTAGCACTTTATGCTCTTACTGATTAATTCAAGGGCATTTTGTTTTCTTCCAAGAAGGTGAAAAGAAGAAATGAATTCTTATATCAGATGTTTATATACTAAATTTGTTTAAAAAAATTCAGTTACTGCAGTAAAAATAATTGGCTGGTCCTTCATTATCTTGTATATAAAAGTGAAGCCTTAGAGATATCTTTGAAGAGAAACTTAGAAACCTCTGTAAAGACAAGGTTATTATGTGTCCTTTTTGGAAAATAAGAGGTAGAAGGAAGAGAAAATGGAGAGCAGCAGTGAAAAAAATTAGGTGTTTGAGACAGTGGTTGACTTAAAAGAACTAAGTGCTTTTTTCTGATACAGTGGCTATATTTGCTATTTCCAAGTTAACTGTAAAAAACCACAAAACCAGGTGCAGGGATGAATCCTGCCTGTCCTTTTAAGGCTAGTTTGTTTTGCCCTAGATTTACATGCCATTGAAAAAGAGTTTTCCAGTCCTTTGATGCTGAGTAAATAGCTGTTTTCTCATACAAGGAGGAAAAAAAAAAAAGGCCCTACTTTCTCCATCTTTTAGGCCTGACTTCCTGATTTAAAACCTAGTGAAGTAGAAAGTAAACAGACATATGACTCCTGAAGAAAACTAGGAATAGATTGAGTTTGGAATTTAGCTAGTTTGTGTGTATTCCAACATAGTCCTGTGAGGGATAGGGAATTGGAGTTAATGATCTTTATGGATCCCTTCAAATTCGAGATATTGTATGATCTAGCACTGCCTATATTATGTATTTTTAAATGAGTTCTTAGAAAAAGCTTTTGACATAGATGATTAATGCTGAAAAGGCCTATACAAAATATTATTGTGTGTTTTGATGAGTAGGTACGTTGAAAATTTTTTGTTGTAATGTTTTTGCAGGATGGGAGATTTTAACTGAATTTTCGGGATCTCTTTTTTTCCAAGAAAGAAACGTTTGGAACATCGTTCCCAATGGAACCCTATTGTTTCATGCAGGAAAAACATAACTACAAATGCAAAATTCCATATAATTTCTTGTCATAAGTACATAAGATATATACCTACCTTGCCCTGAACCTCTCAGTCAGAAGAAAATCAGAAATAACAATGAAATAGTGGCAACCTGTAAAGGAATGTATGCTAAAATAATATATTTACTTGATCTATTTCTTGATACAAAACACTTGTGAGTTGAGGGGAACCTTTCACAAGGCAGTGGCAGTGGAACATAAAGTTATGTGTAACTCATTATACTCTAAATCACAGCAATGAGCTTTATGTACAGTTTGGATTTACAGTTTACAGGGGATAAAACAATCCTGTTAATGAAAGAAGATAGCAAATCTAGAGTTCAGCCATGGTGACTGGCTTCAACTTCCTTTTCATTTCATAGGTAAAGATATCAAGTCTTAATACGTGATGGTAAAGCAGAAACATCACTCAGCATGTTGTCACAAATATTTACATTTCTCATATCATGATGTAATTGTCCTAATAGTCCTTGTTCAAGCTGCTGTTTAAGACTTGCATATCAGATGATGTTTTGTGCAGGTGATTACACCCATAGAATTCAGTGGATGCAAGTGGGTGTGGTTTGTCTCATAATGAGTTCGCAGGTGTTGTAAAAAGAAAAACCCCAAAATGACCCACTGCCCTCAAGATACACAGTTGCCCTCACTCCATCTACTGAGAGAATCTCACTCCATCAGTGAGAGGGCTTAGCTGTGATTGTTTTAATACACATGATGACTAATGGTTAGAGGGGAAAAAAAATCAATAATAGGGGTTATGTAAGAAAATTGTTCCTTTTGTTTTGTCTTTTTTTTTTTTTTAAAGAGTTTAACAGCCTTGTTACTAAAATTATCCACCCCTTTGTTCCCTTGGGAATGTTGCTTTCATCCCAGTTTTCGTATAGAAGCTCCCATGTAGATGAAACGAGGCTGAAATAAGAAAAGCTTTCCTGCTAGGAATACCTCAGGAACTTCTTTTTCTGCCCTAAACCAGTGGATTGAGAAAGGAGGGGTTGTCAGTACAGTCTTTTTTTATGCAGTATTGGTACCTTTAATGTATACTTAATAGTGTTTTTAGGAATGTTTTTCACAAAAAAAAAATCCCCAAGTGCCTAAAGTTATGAGGTATTTTTTATTATAGTAGGTGTCTTTTGTATGTAATAGGTTGCATTTTACTAGGCATTTGGAAACATGTTGTGAGCTGGCATAGTTTTTAACCACAGGGACCTTGAACTAAGGTCTTGCTGTGTCAGCTGAATGTGCTGTTGATACTTTTCCTCTGTCACCTCTGTGTTAATAAGTCAAGAGGAAGAAATATGTACCAGCACCTCAGTTGCCTGTGTGTCATTGCCCAAACCCATCTTCACCAGCCCCTGAAGCATCAGACTTGGTTATTACTGCATTTTGCATGGAGGTCAAGTCACTCTTATGGGTGCAGGAGATCCTGCAAGGACCAAGGAAGTCATCCTCAGTCCTGTAGCTGTTCTGCATGACTCCTTTTATAATAGGGAAATGGAGATGCTGAAACAGTCAACATACCTGTAAGCTGGGGAGCCATTCCAGTCAGGTGTATTTTTGCATGTTTTGTACTTCTTATATGTTTTGAAATGCCTATTTAGCAATCAAAGGCGATTAAACATAATTTTTAAAAGGGTAGGAATCTTTACTTAATGACTTAAAGCAGTGAAACGGGGTGGAGCAATATTTAACGAAGCCGTCATATAAATATTGTTTTCTGTAACTTTTGTTCTGTTGGCAAGTCTTGGCACATGTGAAAAGTAATGATGGTACTAACTACTGTCCCCTCTCTGTGGCGATGTGGGTACTGTTATGTAGTGTTTGTGGGAGGCATTAGGGGGATGGCCATTAGGTGGAGGAATGAAGCTGTTTCTCTTTATGGAATAAAGTAGTAGTGCCTGTATAAACACCAGAAGGCAAATTGCTGAGCCAAAGAACAGCTTGCGTTAGAGCTTTTTTCCTTACTCCTCTGTCCACACCCTGTAGTACAAAGTGTCTCTAGCTGCAGACTAATGTGGTCATGTACAGCTTCTGTGTACGCCCAGAGTCCAAGGTGTAGCCAAGAGGCAGGATGTAGCCAGGAGCAAACACATATTAGAGGTGGGCTCTGGGCTCGGTTCAGAAATTGTGTCCTCCTGCAAAATGCTTCTGTTTTGGTTGGGTGTTTTGTGCCTGTGCTGGAGAAGGAAGAATGGTGCAGCTGAGCCTTCAGGTGGTGCTGTGTTCTTCTCCATCCACTGTGTTCCTGGCTCACGAGCCTGAGATGTGCAAGAACGGAGCTATCCTGCCAGCTGAGCATGATCCAGGACTCCTCTGTAAAGAGCATCCCAGGCCAATGTGACAGTCAACATAGTCTGTGTCATAAACTCTGACCCTTCTTTAGTATTGTTGCCCGTGTCATTGAGGTGATCATGTACATCTGTGTAACTCGCCGTTTTCAATGAGCCACCTACAGACTCGTCAGCTAATGTCTGTGCCATCTTGTGGTGGCTGATCAGGTTACATCAAGATTCTCTTAAAAACAAACAAACAAACAAACAAAACCCAACCAAAACAAAACAACCCCGAAGTGAGGAAAAATGATGTATTTTTAACATTACAGAGTGATTCTAGCTGGCAGTTTTTCTTTGGTAGTATTTTGAAATGATGAGCACACACTGAATTGAGGTGGAAGTGGATGACGATTAAGGTGTCTCTCAGCTGGAATAATCTGGCATGTTGCATAGTGGCATTTGCAGCCCTGAAGGGTGGAACATTCAGACTGCAAAACTTGTGAGCAAGCATTCTGTCGTAAATGGCTAAAGAAAATCTGGAATGCCAGCATGCGAGGGAAATCAATTAAGTAAAACTACCTGGGCTGTTTGGACTTTGCTTATTTTGCAAAGTGTATGTTAACGGTTGGTACTGTAAAACTAATGGTGCGGTACAGAATATTCAGAATTTTGTTGTCCCGTGTTGTCCACACAAGCTAGAAATTCTCATTTTCGCATTTTCACATGTGGAAGAGAATGTTTCCGCACCTGCCTGTAACTGTGGGTGTATGCATTCCTTATGCAAAAGGTATGTACTGCATGGGAAGGTGATTAAGGGGGGGTGGGGAGGGGGCGGTGGCACACATGACACCCAACACATGCAAATACAGAAGAGGACTCACCCTCATTGTTTTAGGTTAGGCTAAAATTTCTAAACATGAGTAAGCAGAGCAGCTGAGCAAAAAGCAGGTTCATGCCTGGAGCCTTCCAGGCTTCTTTTCACTCAGTGCTCATCTGCTTGTGCAACCACAGCTCCATTCTCCCGCTGCCTTGCGAGGAGGAAGGAGCAGCCCCTGCTGCCGAGGTGCTTCCAGCTCTCCACGAGCGTGCAGGAGACAGCGTTCCCAAGGCCGGCTTGCTGCAGCTGAGGAGACAGCACTCATAGACCCTCCTTTGATTAGGATGTGTCAGTGTTGTCAGGGCAACTGTTAACAGCGGCGTATCATATTTTCTCCTCTTGTATTGCGTGCTGAATATTTTAGTGTGCTGTAGCTGGAAGAGGGTTGTAGGGAAGAAGGTGCTGCCGCAGGGAACGTGGAGCTGTGGGCTGGGATCTGATCGAACAGGTTAACAGCAAAGAGCAGCATCCAACCAATGTGCCTTTAATTAGGGCTTTTCTTCAAAGGGGGGAACGACTGCAAGCCTTTCGCTGCCGACTGGATGTTGTTATTTGTCAGCTGTTTGCATACTGCCTATCCATAGGGGATCTGTTACAAGTGCTCAAATGAACAGACAGCGTAGCAGCTAGCAGCTAACCAGGGGCTGGAGTTTCTTACTTTTTTTAATAAGCAAGAGGTAACAGCAACATGCCTGGTTCAACTACTGCCCTTCGACAAGAGAGACTGAAGAAAAGTGCCAGGCCAAGTCCCCCAGGTTTATTCACCATTAATGAAGAGGATGAGCAGCAAAAAAATGGGAATTCCAAAAGACTGAAAGGTACGTTGCTGTTCTGCAGTGTGATCAGGGCTGCGTGTGGGATGTGCTGCACAGCAGGCACAGCGGTGTTTTATTAGCTCTTCTGTGTGCCACAGAGAGTCTGTGAGTGACTAGTGCAGCTTGGCAGTTCATGTTGGCACTCACAAATGTGCTGTGCATGATAGGTGTATTTAAATCCCCTGGCTTGTTATGCAATCAGCTGCTTTGGCTATGAAGAAAAAAATACTTTTTAGTTATTAATCACATTTCTTCTGGTAGGGATAAGATGGTCCTGCATCAGAAATATATCAGTGAGTTTCTGTGTGTTTACTTTGACTTCTGTTTACAATCTGGATAAATAGCTGTTAAAAACAAGGTGGTTGTAGGCTTGGAGAGTACAGAATGCAATGCCTGCCTGTTATAGAAGACAGCTTTGCAAAAGACAATGTGAAACTGTCTATACTTCCATTCGGGAAGGGAGGGGCAGTGTGCCTTTGGCAGAGTATAGAAAAATACACATTGTTCAAAAATGCTGACTTTTATAACTCTGACAACAAAACAAAACAAACAGAAAACCCAAACAGAAAACCAACAAATTGTTAAAGAAAAATATTTATGGTGCTTAAGGCAGGTAAGCAGTGGTGGCAGAGGGATGCTGATGGCCATTGATTTATAGCAGGTTTGTCAAGCCTGTGTAGCCACTGTCTGTCTTGTATCATGTAATTCCTGTTTCCCACATGGATCCTAGTGTTTAAATTCTCTTGGTCTGGCAGGGATTCTGCTGCTAACAATTGTGACTGGAATTTTTATTCTTCTTTTTTTGTGCTCGAGTGATTCTATGTGTATGAGCGCTCCTTTTGGGGGGGAGGGAAGAGATGCATTGTATCAGTTTTTGTTTACAAAACAAATGTTAGTTTGTAGCCTCAAGACACTGTTTTAAATTTCAATTGTTACCATTCTGCCATGTAACAGGAGAGGCTAGAAAGCATTTAAATAGCAAATGTATAGTATGTGTATTTATTAGAGCTGAATAATTTACAGCTAACTGATTATTTTCTTTTTCTGAAGGAAAAAAAGGTAGCTTGGTAGCTTTTACAAACAAATTCAGAACTTAAGTTTTGTTTGTTGGGTTTTTTTGAGTTTGCAGCTTGCACTTTTTTTTTTTTATAATGGTAAACAACCTAACTGGTTAGAGCTTCATGGTAAAATGTATATTGCTAGTCATTGTTAATGTGCCTGTTGTGTTAGGGTCTTGTGTACATAGTTATCTGCTCTTCTGTGTATTTGAAACTGCCCATACAAATGGAGATCCAAACTCTACTGTGATGTTATTGAGTTCTTAATGTTTCAAGAAGCATATTACTTTCCTCTGTCACCCACTGGATGGCTTCCAGAGTCAACCGTCCATAAAGCTAAAAGTCAGTATTTTTCCTGGTTTTGTTCAATGGCACTGCTAGTTTCCCAACAGTTTGTTGACTTAGCTACTCTTTTCTACTTGCAGGAGTTATACAGATGTGCTTATCTTTTTTCTCTCCTGCTTTAACTGAGATTTGAATTTTGATTATTCCTTTATTTTCTCTTGTTGCTGTGAAATGTAAGTAGATGAATGTGCACAGTAGCACAGTTAGCAAGCAAACAAGTTCACATGGTTTTAAGAAGCTAAAATTTGTCAGCTTACCTTGACTGCTCCTGGTGAGAAATAATATAGGAAATGGTACAAAATATTCTGGAACTATATTAATTCGCTTTTCATTTTACTAAATACTTAAAATAGCTCATAGTGTCTCTAGAACAGAGCACCATTTGCACAGTGACACATGTAGGCAAATACCTGTGTTTGTACACGTGAATGTTATCAGTCATTAGGTGGGTTAGGCTGGAATGCCTGGTAATGGAGAATGCATGTGCTCAGGGTGCTGTTCTTCTCACCTGGTGCCAAGTAAGGTCACTGCAGTGTGGTTCTGACTGGGTGATGGACCCACACGGGGCTTCCGTGAACCTTTAGTGTCTGTTGCTCTCTTGCTACTTTGCAGGGTTTGCCTTGTCTTAGTTCTTTACCTGTCATTTTTGCTCAGCAAGCACCTGCAGCTACTGAGATGGTTTTTCTGGTTTTTTTTTTCTCTCTAGCACATTCTAAGTCAGTGTCATTTTAGTGGGAGATGGGCTGAGTGTTGTCTTCACCTGCAGTTTCTATTATCATGCTGGACCTGTCTCTGTACAGCAGTTCAAAACCCAAGAGGCCTTTAATGGATCCGATACTCCAAAGTAAAGAAGTTCCTTCCTCCATTAAGAGTATTTGAACATCATCACAAGGTTTAAAATAATCAATATTTTCATAGTTCATGTCTTCTCAGAGTACTGAGGCTTGATTAGACTATTTATGAGAGTTGTTTTTGTGGGAAACAAGTATTTATGTGGATCCTAAAGTGGCTGGCTTTTGTGAGCTTTTCCATAAATTGATTTTGGTATCGGCCATTCCTTTGCTTGTCTGGCTGTCTGCATTGTAATTGCAGAAGTCTGGTAGGCAGTGAGTTTGTTTCTCCAGTGTAAACAAATAATGACAATGTTAAGAATTTTTCTTTTCACTCTGGAGATATTAAAAGCCTGCAGTGACCTTTATAGCCATGTGCTCCTGATATTTCATTTCCTTTGATGTGAACTGTATTCACTGTTTTTTCAACAAATATTTTAACTTACTTTCCTCCTCTTGGCTTTGGGACAAGACCTGCGTTTTTGCTGTATATCTGTATGGCACCCACTGTTGCAGGGTCTTGAGATCCTGTTGTGTAGTAGAAGAGTGCAAATAAAAATTACTTTGAATATCCTTTTTTACCTTTATTAACAGTATTTATTCTCCTTTCCTGTTACAACATACAGCAATTTTGCTACATAGTGCACTCCTCAAATACAATTTCTATTGGTTTACAGAAGCTTATTTTGCACTTGAATTGTTTTTTTTTTAGTTACTAGCTTTCCAGAAGTTCTGTTACTATACTCACAAAGAAACCAGACAGAACAGGAAGAGAACCACACACTTAACAGTCCCAGTGTTTCCTTAAAGCTTTTGTGGTAAAACAGATATTGTTTCTGTGACTGAAGAGAGTGTGTGTATGCGGTTCTGTACGTAAATCACAAAGATACGACTGAGTAGTTAGTGTTTAATTACAGGTATCCATCCTGTGTGTGTGAACTTCAGCCTCAGCCATTCCATGAATTCAGGCACAAACAATTCAATTTGCCTTAGGATTTCCTTCCTCCGCTCTGTTAATTTGGTGCTCTGTTAATTTGCTTGGATGTAGTCTTAAAACCTTACTCAATTTTATGAAATTTTTAAAGTGATGCCTCCTCTCCTTCCTCGTAGAAGGAAGACCTTCTCAGCTGTTGAGAATGTGTTTCTAAAACTATCATTTACTGAGGCTGGAAAAGTAATGCTCATGCTTCTGGGTTATGGATTTGAATACTTAATAACTAAAATAATTATGACATTTATGAAAAATTGATGAAAAGTCTCAACCTTGCAATGGAATCCTTCACCATCCTGCTTATTTAAAACTGATCAAGGGGGAGGGTACCTCTAATCTGCTGATTGGGTATTGGTAATGCAAAGCTAGACATACATGCCTTAGCTTTCTGAACAGTAGCACTGATTCTTTGTCATCTTGAAAACAAGAGAAGGGCTTTTTTCAGTCCTTTGGTGAATGACAGTGTTGTCAGTGATCACCAGCAGATTTTGCCACTGTTGTGTGGCTGGCAATGTTTGTGCATATTGCTCATTTCAGATGAAGGGTTTGTTCTTCCAGAGAGATGGAGGAGATTTCTTCTATCATGACTGTTTGGGTGCTTAGTCTCCACGTTCTGCATGTATTAGTGAAATATATATTTCTTTTTAAACTCAGACTGTCTAACTTTTAGTTCAGTTGTTGTTTGTTACTGTGTGTCTATACCCAAGGCAAACTTCAGATACCTGAAAGAAAAGGGAACTTGGCATCTTCAAGGGCATTAAACTGATAGTCCTGGAAACTGAAACTGTATACTTACAGAACAGGTATTGCATGGGGTGTGGAAGTGTAATTGTATCCCACGCTGCAGAGTCTGTGCCTCGGGCAGGATCCAGAATGACAGCTGAGTCTCTGGCTTTCACCACACTTTAAACCAGCAAAACTGCCTGGGATGGGGGTTCTCAATGGGGTCTCTTGATGCTAGTCAGGAGGCTGACCTCCAGTTTGTTTGGGGCAAAACAGTAAGCAATTGTTAAAGGCTGATGAACTGGCTTACCAAAATCAAGTACTGGAGGTTTCTGTGACAATATGTAGCCTTATCTTGCCCATCTGCATTTGAGGCAAAGGGAGTGGAAAGAGTGGGTGGAAGGAAGGAAAGGTACCGATTCCCATTACGATGCTCTCGTTGTGTAAAGGGGCAGGGCTGAGAACCCGGACAATGTGGTTTGGCATCCTGCACCTTTCAGTGAGCTCTGCTAATGTTTCTCCACTCTTCTTTTCTTTCTGCTAGCCAAGGCCAGGAGAAGAGGGGTCCAAAAGTATCTGTGATTCTTCCAGACATTGATTTACAGAATCACAGAAGCTGAGTTGGAGGGGACCCACAAGGATCATTGGGTCCAACTCCTGGCACATCTATCCCTGGACTATCCCTGAGAATCACACCATGTGCCCAAGAGTACTGTCCAAACATTTCTTGAACTCTGTCAGGCTTGGTGCTCTGATCATTTCCTTGGGGAGCCTGTTCCAGTGCCCAGCCACCCTCTGGATGAAGAATCTTTTTCTGGTTCTGACATAAACCTCCCCTGACACAGCTTCAGGCCATTCCCTCAGGTCCTGTCACTGGTCACCAGAGAGAAGACATCAGTGCCTGCCCCTCCTCTTCCCCTCACAAGGCAGTTGTAGACTGCAATGAGGTCTTTGAAAACAACTCTCAAAGTATCTGGGAGGTGCATTCTTCAGAAAGCCCTATATTCATTGCCTGCAGTGCAGCTGTGGGGGGTACAAAAGGAACTTGTGGGTTTTTTTCAGGAAACTGCTGCCTCTGTTTGTAGGGTTTCCCCATGCATAGCTGTAGGTTCCAGGTAGTAGGAGACATCCCATTTGTAACCATGACAAAGAGATCCTAACATGAAGTAATTTATTAGCAGTAAAGCAAAGAGACTATGCCGAAAGTCTAGGGGATAGCAGAGAATACGTCTGCAGACCAGTGGAGCAAATCTGATTTGTTCAGTCCCTCTGGCTTTCAGAGTGAAAGTCCAAGGTCTGAGGACTTGGCTTGTGCTGTAACACAGCCTGTTCATCAAAGTGTGTGCTGGGATTACTGACCGTGCTTATCGGTGCTGGGTAAGAATCATCTTACACTTCCAGCTCAGCTCTGTGAGAAGAGGCTTCCACTGCTGATTCTGGAGAATTGTGTGCAGTTATTTTGATGACTACTTTTTTGGGGAAACAGCCTGTGGTCTATTCATGTGCTCAGGGAGCACACTTGACATTGAGTTCATTGATGGCAAAAGTAAAAGTGAAGTGCAATGTTGACAATCTTAAAAGTTTAAGTTATTTGTTAAAGTGCATTCAGTTTAACTTGGCATGTGAACTGAGGATAATCCCTTTCAAGGAAAGGCTGAATTTTGCAAAATAACTTTTGTAAGTAAATCAACCAAGATCTAAATGATAACACAGTGTTCAGCAGAACTGTCCTGGTGAGAACGGGATGCAACATTTGACTACTGTCCTTGCAGGACAGGACGCTTGTTGAAGTTGCAAAAAGACTGGTGTTCAGCTTATTATAGGTAACTCTCAAGAAAGCTTTGTATAAGAAACACCACTCATGAAAGATTGATAGCAGCAGTGGAGTTTTTTCCTTTATTCGCTATTACCTCTGTAAAAGTCATGACTTTAAAAACCTGGAATTTGGTATATGATTCTGTGTGGAAAATACATGTAAAGGGGATGCAGGTTCATAGCCATTTCTTGTGGGAAACAGAGAAACCTGGAAAGTGATAGATCTGCCCAAGAATCTTGAAATTCTCTGAGGTCTTGTGCATCCTTTTTTCCCTGAAAATATGCAAATAATACTCTTTTGAGGACTTTATACAGTAACATGCCTTTGGAATAAGTTGACAGCAAGAAGAAATGGATTTCTGTGTCCTATCATACTGCATTGCACACGCCTAGGTAGTACCATGCTTTTATTTTGCAGTGAAAAATTGAGGCAATGTTTTTAAAAGAGGAATGTTGCAGTTTGATCCCATGATGTTTTTGTGATCGTGTTTTTGTCAAGAGTCTTGATGCTCTTGCTGCTGTTTGCAAAGCTTGCTCAGGAACTGCTGTATCTGCTCACTCCTTCTAAGTTGGCTTTGTACCTGGGTACCTAGCAGTCTGGATTTATCTTTACGGGAAAAGCTTTTGCTTGTCATATTGAACTCCAGAGAAATTAATGAGCATTGGCCTAGAGCGTTGCTTCTGGCCATGAGTGGTGATGGAGCTCTATGGATTACTAGGATCAGCTGATTCAGTGGGAGTATGTAATTTTTCTTCCTACACAAGCTCACATGTGTGCGTTCTTTGCTTTCTCATCTACCTACAGAGTAATTTTAGTGCCTTTTAATTTTTTTTCTTTCTTCTTTAAATTCAGTCTGTACTTTACAACTGGAGATCTTGTTTTTCTGTTATTTGAGAATTAGGAGTTCTGAATGAAAGCATCTCAAAAGAGTCTTGTGGTATTATCAGAAGTTTCTTCAGAAGTGATTTGTGGCCATGGGATTTTTTTTTTGTTTGGTGAGACATGCTGTGATATTATTTAATCTAGCCAACCCAACCTCAGGCCACAACAGTAATATGCCAGAACAAATGTGACAGTGACTGATGCAATTTGCTTTTTTTAATGAACTGTCTTCAGTCACTGAAGGTGCATCTCACAGGGCATTGTTTTTGCAGCCAAGCACTACTTGAAACTCATGAGTTTCAGATACATTGAGTTGAAGCATGAGTGGACACTGATATCTGTGGGTGAGATTTTATAATGAATGTAAGAGAGACTAAGGGGCAATGGTTAATAAGCAAACAAAAATGCAGATAAAATATCAGAAATTAAATTAGGGAGTATTCTAGAACTTGGACTTTGAGGTCTTGTTGCTTGGAGTAAATTATTTTTCTTTTTCAGCAGAGTAGAATCAATTTTATAAAATTCTGCATAAAACTCTCATTGATTTACAGGTCTGACTATGAGAACCACTGAACTGCTCAATTGTCCCAAGCCCCATCATAGTGTATAGATGTAGCCATAACTGCTTAGTCAAGTTCAAGGGAAGAATGACTTGGGATAGCATGCAGATGGTATAAATTTTCTTTTTATGCTGGCAATTTCAGAGGAGAACCACTTGAATGCTAGGTTCACTTTCTCCCTTAAATGATTAACTTGCTGATAATGGCTAGAGTAAACAAAGTTCCAGAAGGCAGGTCACTGCAGCTTAACCTGGATGCAGGTATCTCCAGAAAGTAGAATTGTGTCCCTGTAGCAGCAGAGGAGACAAGGGGCTTGGAGCAGGCTATACCAGTGGAAAACTGAACTGCTCTGTCAGTACTGACACAGGCCTGTAGCTGTACTCTGTGTGTTTGTGCTGGGGAACTCTTGGGTTGTTTTGAATTAGATTAATACCTTCTGTAGCTTCAGTGGGATGATGGTTCAAGATTGTCTTTTAATGTCTGTTGAAGTTTTTGTTCTCTTTTATTCTGGGCAAATAGATTTTCATCCAGTTGTTTCAGATCTGTTGAAGCCTAGTTTTGCTCTTCAGCTCTCTGAAGGAAACACAGTTTTTCTCAGGGACTAGCTATATTTCTGCACATTTTTTATACAGTTTATCTGTGCAGTTATCAACAAGAGGAAGCTGGGTTTGGAATTAAGAGCTGGAACAAATCAAGCATAGGTATCTGCTGAGATGTAAAATGTGGCAAGTAGCAGAGATTCCAAATTATAGAGATCTTCCAGTGGATGCGTATCTCACAGGAATAAAAATTCAGTTGGATGAAGCACTCTTCCTTTTCTGGTACTAGTGTCTGTAGAGATGGCTTCAGAGAAAGCTGGAATTTCCCGTTAGAAGTCACAGTTATGGATTTTCAACTGGTCTCTGATCTCAGTAAGTGGTCTTCAATAGTGCGTGTTGGAGGCCAGATTGAAAATCAACTCAACTGCTACGCAAACTGACTCTCTGCCTCCTGTTCTGAGAGTTACCCCAAACCCTCAACAATGCAGGAGAAATGATCAAGGTACCGGAGTTCCCAGAAGGGACTCAATGTACTTAGAGACTGAATTTGTAGTTTGGTTGCTCATCAGTCTTTATTTCTCTTGTTTAATACCACTACAGCCTGAGCCTCTAGTCGTGCCTACTGATTGGCCTAGTCTTCACATAGAGGTTGATTGATTTATTTATTGATTTATTTTCACAGTCACCATTCTTCTGGGTCTCTTATATCTGAAGCTGACACAGGAACAACTGTCCTTCTACAATCTGGCGTACCAGGCACAACTGCTCACAGATCTCCTCTGTGATCTGCTGCTGGCATTTTGTTTAGCATTGGAGGGCCATGGAGTGAGGCTGGTGCCACTGCACACCCCTGCAGGAAATACTCCAGCTGGTGGAATTTTGTCTTCAGGAGAGTTTTGCTGCAGCACAGTGCCATACCCACCTCCTATTGCATGGTACGCTGCGCTAAAAATGCACTCTCTTTCCTAATCAAGAACAGGGATGCTCCCTGAAAGATCTGAGGGTAGTCAATAACAGAAAACATTAGGATGAATTTTTATCGTCTTTCTCCTGGCAGGCAGTAAGGAAAAGTATTGAGGAAGTAACACTTTCAAAACTAAGTTTTCTGTAGGATGCCTGAGTTCTGATTTGATTGCTGGGAATATGATTGTAGTGCTGATGTCCTAGGCAGACAGTCTGACCAGTGGAAGGTCCAATGAAAGATCCTCGACCTAAAATCTCATAACACTCTAAAACATTTTGTTAAATGTGCTGAAGAGGCTTGGGTGGGGTTTTGTTTCATTCTTGAATTCCTGATCTTTTTCAGCTTCAGTTTGAACTCCTGCACAGGCAAGGCTTATTATAGAAGTGCTGACAGAACTTGATTCATATTGTTGTATCTTAGTGTACAAAGCTATCTTGTTTCTCAATTCTGCTTCAGGAAGCTTTTCTGAAAGCTGTTTTGGAAATGCAGGTTTATCCAGTTACCTGCCCTTGACATGGGAAGTCATTCTTTTACACAGCCAGTTCTAGTTTTGAGGTTTTTTTCCTTTTTTTCCAAGTCAATTTCCTCATTGCCTGCATGCTGACTAAATGCACTAGGAAAATTACAGTACTGAATTTTGGCCTGTATGCTAAGACACCACAAATCACACCGAACACATTTGAGTTGTTTCTGAAGACAGAGATGTCATGTCAGTGGAGTTTGTACTAGTTTATAGCACAGCAGTGGCAGTGTGGTGGAAAACACTCTGATGAACCTTCTTTCCTGTCATTCCTTCGTAATTGTAACAGTGCTTTCATTGAGGAATGTACACCCCATCTTGGACATGCGATCCATACAAATTCTAGATAATGCTACTTTCACTTTTCATGTGCATTCCTTCTCACTAGAAAAATGAAAACATGTTTCCCTCACTCTCATTCCCTGCAGCAAAGGAAGAAAAAGTAGGTTTTGATTTGTTGGGTTTTTTTTAAGCACTACCTTTTCTAGCCACCTAACTATGGTAGTGATGTGTTTACTTGCAGACTGAACTGCAAAATAAGGGATAGAGAAAAAAGCAGGTGGCAGTTGCCATCTGTAAAACAGAAAAGGACAGCAATAACCAGCTGCTGAGTGAGGTATTGGCAATAAAACCAGGCTGTGGACCAAGCAGTTTGTGCTTGTTGTGCCTGGGTTATCAGTGTTTTGGTATGTTCTTACACTTCCATTCTGTTTTTTCTGAATTATCCTGTAATGTATTGCTCTACTTCTGTGCCAGTATTTTTCTCTACCAGGTTATTCTCAGTTTTAGGAAACACAATTGTCCTAGTTTGTGTCTAGGGAGTTTCTGTGAGCCTCACCATCCCTGTGAGTTAGGTGGATTGCTGCTGTGAACTGTACCTCGCATGCTCAGTGTCACTGAAGGCTGCATGCAGCATAGCCTGGCTTTTCACTACAGTATGTTCAACTTAAATCTTTGTAGTCAGTAACTGATGCAGTGCAAAGGAAAGCAGTGGTGTGCAGGCTATGCTGCTCACAGCACAGAGATGCCCGTGGATGCCTCCTTTTTCAGTTAGGTTGTTTAAAAATTCCTTTCAGATTTCACATGTTTGTGGCATCTGCATGATGAGCAACCTTCCAGGACTGAAATATTTAAGGTGATAGTATGATGCTTTGATGTTCCTTCACTTCCTGAGAAGTGAAGACAGCATCTCCATGATAACTATGTTGCATTTCTGAAAAGGCTCCTGACCCCAAGGTTTGCAGAGGTGATTTCTGCTCATTTTAGCTCTGCAAACAGGCCCTGCTATTGCCTGGCTGTAAACAGTTCAGTGTGTTTTGCTGCTACTAGCAGTTTCCTTTAAGGGAACTCTTAACTAATCTCAGTGAAGATTTAGCTAATGCTTTGAGAAAGTGCTGCTGTTTGGTCATTCTTGATACTTCAGGCTTGGATTATGGACTTTTCTTACACTTGTCCTAGGATTTCTTTTCAAAAAGATCCAGATAATTGCCAGTAGCAAGCTCCTATCACTAAAATCTAGTCCCAGATGGTTAGACTGAAGCTGCTTATTTTTCTATACATCAAGGCAAGAAGGTTTGCTGTTGTTGAATTCTGCCAGCCAGTTTTCAGTAGAGTTCTTGGGCAGGGGTACTTTTAAGATGTCACTGGCCTCTTCTGTGTTTCTGGCTTTCTTGTGGGGGAGGTGTGGAGAGTGTGGTTGGTTTTGTTTTGTTTTGTTTTTTAAGTAGGGCAAACAGCAATATGTGTTTGTAAGCTTGACCTGGTAAGTTCCCAGGAGCTTTCAGAAGGAAGGGAGTCTGTGTCAGGGAGAGAGGTTACACTCTGTATTACCATTCACTTTTGTATGCTCTTTTCGTGGCTCCGAGGAATGCGATTTGACACACTTCATCCAAAGTGTCACATAAGCACTCTCCTCTTGAAATTATATAAGCCAACATAGCTTTAGAAAGAAATAAGATAGGGAGCAACTTCATGAGAAGGTTCACTTTTTCATTTCTGGTGTTGGTAACATGTTTTATCAGTCCTTAAAGTGGGCCAAGATATTTCCTAAAACAAAGTGGGTTGGTAGAGTTACTGCGTGATCGTAAATGGGATGCTCTGTGGAGCAAGCAGAATCCAATACCTTTAAGAAGAGTAAGATTTTGTATTTTTCTCTGTGGTTATAAAACCTGTTGTAATGTGTGTCTGAGGAGAGGGGGAGTAATTTGCTTTCTTTCGAAGGACTTTTGCCATCTTCATTCTCAGCAAATTCTCTGCACAGAATATCCAACCTGACTTCACTTTGGTGGACTGATGTAGTGTGGAAGTACACCGGCTGGGAGTGAACAAGAATTACAAAAGTCAAGAGAATCACAGAATGGTTTGGGTTGGAAGGAACTGTAAAGATCATATAGTTCTAACCCCCCTGCTGTGGGCAGGGACATTTTCCATTAGACCAGGTTGCTCAGAGTCCCATCCAACCTGGCCTTAAGCACTTCCAGGAATGGGGCATCTACAACTTCCATGGGCAACCTGTTCCAGTGCCTCACCACCCTCACAGTGGGGATTTCCTTTCTAACATCTGATCTAAACCTACCCTCCTTCAGTTTGAAGCCAATTCCCCCTTGTCCTGTCACTACATGTCCTCATGAAAATTTTTTCTCCAGATGGCATAACAATATATTTATAAAAACTGGGGCATGCTCTTCACTTGAGGAAAGCTTGTTTTTTAGTTTTAAAGCTTCTGTCTTCTGAGACTGGTTATTGGAAGATAACCAGTTATTGATTAACAGTCTGCCTGAGACCTGTGCTGCAAAGACTGCCTTTTCACATAAAAATTCTTGTGACTTACATAAAAAATACAATGTCTAGTAGCATTTACAGGAACAATATCTGTTTCCCTCTCTGGGGAGAGGGAACTTGTTTTTGCAGAACATCCTGACAGTAGTGATTATAATGAGAGCTTTCCCATCTGACTCAAATATTTCATGCTGTGTAGGGATTATTGAATATTACTCTGTGGAAAAACAGTCAGCCAAAGAGGTTCTAATTACTTGTGGCTGAGCAACAGTACACCTACTTCCCATTCTCAGCACAGGGTTTTCTCCCTTTCTTTTTGTCAAACTTTGCTTTTGCTTAAATGTTCTTCAAATAAAACCAGCATTAATTATATCCTCCAGAAGGATTTAATATGTAGTATAATATGTATGTGTTTGTGAGATATATGTCACAAATACTTTTTTAACAAAATGTTTTGCCTGTAAACTTTTGAGAAGACTTTGCTACTTGCAGATATTAAAAGATGTTGTGAAATCACTGTGTGCATATGCCTAAACCTTTTCTCTCTATTGCACTCTTGAATCTTTAAATGGGAAAATCCAACGAGATCTGGCTTTTCTGTTATATAACACACTGCTGTGCAATTATAAATGCTAAAGCCACGTTCCAAATACCTTTATTTTTTGCTGCTGCAAAGTAGTGCAATGTTGGATTATGTTTTATGCTTTGCTTTTTAAAGGGAGAAAAATAAAGTGAGGAAAATCAGGAGTCTGTTGGTGTCCTGCATGCCTTTAAGATTAATTGGGACTTTGTACTGAAAGAGAAGCTAATTTGTGTTGAATACAACTCGCTGCTGAGTAAGTGGAGCGTTGAGGCTTATGTTAATTGGCAGTTGTGCCTTTTCTGTTGTTTCCCGGCGCTGTACTTGGTGACCTGGTTGGGCCAGGCTGGCGTGGCTTGGATCTGGTCAGAGCTGCTCCCACACTGCTGCTTGCAGAGCAGGGCTGTTTTAATGGGACACTTGCATAGCTTGGTGGTCATGGTGCACTGAGCTCTGCCCATCACGTGCCAGCAGAGCCAAGAGCTGTGTGTGCTGCGGCGCTGGTGGCCAAGCAGATGGAAATGGAAACTGCCTGCCAGGCTGGTTTGCTGGCTCTGCTGCCACTGCGCTGGATTGCCTATTCATAGACTCGATGAGATGTAGATATGCACAACAGTTGTTACAATCTTCTAAACACTTTGAATATCTTTTGGTAAAGGTTGTAGATACAGGACTGCCCAATCAGCCTGGGAAATAACAAATTTTAAAGTATTTCCATTCCTTGTCCTACCCAGGTAAGACTTTCTAACACATTACAGTGTGGTTTGTGATTTTGGTGAAGTTAATTGGCTAAACTTTTTTCATAAGTGGTGTTTGTATTTCCGCTGTCTTTGGAGGATATCTTAGTGTCAGAGCTTTCCAAGCAAGGATTGCTACTGACTGTTGTGGCGAAGTACAGAGCAGTGCTGTGGTTAAGTGCTTAGTGCTTTTGACATGAAGAGAAGCCTTTGTCCCTGTACCTGCTCTTGTGCCATAGGGCACTACCCTTCACCCTCATACTGTGACATAGGCGAGGTGTCATTGACAACTCTTCCAATACTTGAAATAGATTATTTGAGAAAGAACAATAGGTAAGTATTGCTAAGGCCTTCCTCTACCCCCAGGTAAGAAAAGTAGGAACACTTATCTATGGAGAAGATGGGGTATGGTTTGTTTTGAGGGTTTTTGGGTTTTTTTAATCTTTAAGCAAATACAGACATAGGCAGGTTATTAATGCCAGTGGAGTGTGGGAAGAGGTTACACTTCGGATTGCATCACGGGCTTCGGCAAAATGAAACACAAAGCTTGTAGACAGTGATTCTAAATCCTGTTCTTGCTCTTTTGTGTCAAGTACTTTCCTTCTAAGAGAGTGGGGAAAAAGCTCTGCTATTACCTGCTGTAGTTAATTCTCCAAATAGATGGACACAGAATTTTGTAGTCAGCTGTCACAACTGGAAAGATGTCCCATGGCATCAGTTGAAGTCCCACTATTAAAGGGCTTAGGTACTTCCATTTGTGAGCACTGAAAAGCTAGAGTTCATGAGTGTTCCTCTCCCATGGTTTTTAAAACCTCTTCCAAGGGCCTTTTAAAGAATAAAGACCTTTGAAATATATTCAGAGAATAAAGATTTCCCTGAATAGGAGTTGAAACGGAGAATTTAAAAAGTGTATGAGGTGAAAACAAGGCTTACTGACCTTGAAGTATTTAAAATATTGCATGGGTTGGTTGCAACTGAATAGTTTACTCTTTTCAGAACTGAAAATGTTTTGCACAACTGTAATTCTGTCCTATGTAGTTATAACTCATGGGTAGTGCAGAGCTCAGTTTGTCCTAAGAAGAGGTGCTATGTGTGGGGAATTTTAAAGATGTCTGGCAAGAAAATGCATGCTTAGACTTGTGTAATACCATTAAAAAGGTTGGGCTTACTTTGTCCCTGTTGTCATTCTTCTGAAGCAAAGTAAATTGAAAAAGTAGTGCATCTGACCACACTTAAAACACTGATATTCTTCTCTTGCTAATGGACTGAAAGCACTTATTGCCCTGTCTGGATCTTTCTGGCTTTATTGAACTGAACTGCATTTTGCAAGTAAATAATCAGTGGTCTAATTCTTGCTTGAAAAAAATAACCATACAATATCCATTTCAAAGAATGAGAAAGCTCCCAAGGACAGGCATAGCTATAGTACCTCACATTGCCTTGAAGAAACTGGCGCAAGTTTCTCATCAGCCTTTGAATCCCATATCTGTTTATTTTCTGAATTATCAGTGGGTCTGTACATCCTGCTGTCACATCTAGTCATATCTCCAAATAGTGGAACTATAAAAAGTTTTATAATTTTGCAATGGACAAAACTTTTTAAAACTTTTTTTTTTTCTGGCAAGTGAGGAGTTACCAGGCTATTAGGCAACTTGCAGAAATGGAGTTTGGAGCAAGGCACTTATAAAATGAATGGTCTGAATCATCCCTCTCCTCAGTCAGGGCTGAGGTGTTCTGGCAGGACTGCAGGCAGTGCTGCTCCAGCACAGCCTGGTATTACTTGTATGGAGAAACAAAGGGCTTTAGTCGTGAAATACCCACCCTGCTACTCATCAGAGAACAGGGCTCCATAGGATTTAATGGGAAGATAGGTCAAGAGTGTCTGGCACAGGGAAGAGAGGCATTATAAAGAAGAGTTACTTCTACATTAATTGTATTTTTTGTTCTTGAAGTCTTGCTTTTTCACACTTCATGTTGTTTTATTGAAATGTTTACTTACCTGGGCTTCCCAGAAGCCTGCAATGTCTGTTTACTTGGAAGAGTGTCTATTTGTGTGCCAGTAGCTCATCTGACTTGTGCTTCAGAGCTTCCCAGAGATCAAAGCTGCATTTACAAGAACTGGAGAGACTCTATGCTGGACTGGGTCCAGATTCCTTGGGTTTGTTCTTATGCTATTGGCAGTAAATGTCTAGATTGTTTTGCAGCCATGCCATCAATTTGCTGCACTGCTTACGCTGGGGGGACCTGGCACTGAATTCAACTCTGCTGCATTTATTTTATTGCAAACAATGCATCATGAGTCAGAGAGAGAGAGAGAGGTGTTAAAATGATGGATTGTGGATGTCATCCAGGATGTATAAAGTCAGCATTTCCAAACACAAAAGCTAGAAGTGACCATACTGATACAGTTAGCCTGTGCCTCAGAGAGAATCATGAAAAAAGTTAAGTGGTACACTCAGTTCTTTGATATATATGGTCGCTGAAGTCTGGATTATTTAATAGTGAACTGGTCCCAAAAGTTATTGACTAGCTGTGGAGGCTTGGGAGGCTTTTTCAGTTTGCTGTTTTGGTTGGGTGGTTGTTCTTGCTGTTGTTTGGTTTTGTTTTGGTTTGTTTGGGTTTTTTGTTTTGGTTTTGTTTTTTCTTTGTTTGGGTTTGGGGGTGGCGGTTTGTGGCAAGTACTTTAACATGGGCTAACAAGGCCGCTGCCTTAAGACTAGGATTTGGCTGCAGCTTATGAACTACCTCAAATAACACTTTGGGGAGTAATGAGGCTGCCTACTCTGCTACTGAATCAAATACTTAACTGCTGCTTAGTTGCTCAGGCTCTATTCACTGTTCAGTAATTGCTGTGTTTGATAGCGTGGATATGCTTTTTAAATCTGTGCACCAAATTCCGTGGTCTAGAGCAGTTCCTTCAAAGAGTTGCCAAGCATGCAGCTTAACTAACAGCAGAAGAGACTGTTCTTTCCACAGCATTTTGTCTGCTAGGAGAAAGAGACATGGCTGGAAGGAAAGGTGAACCAGCACATCAGGCAAGGCACAATTCTTGGCAGCTCTCACAGAAAAGATGTGTAGGTGTGTAGTCACATCTGGATATAGATGTGCTTATTAAAAAAGGGAATGGTTGTGTTTCTAAAGGGTACATGCATCCCATGGATATATTTTGACACTACACTAAAGCATTTGGGAAAAGGTGTGCGCTTCCTAAGGAAAATGGCCTATCCTGGAACTGTTGTTTGAAGTTCCCATGTCTTTCTAGCAGTAACATCCTAGTGAAACTAATTTTAGCTGCTTTAGCCTGCATTTCTAGGAGCTCCAAAATGATGGTAATAAACAGAAATATTTTTCTGTCTTTAATGCTACTTAACTGCAAATTATGGCACTTCAAGCTTCTGGATTCTACCTCCCTTTTCTTATTAAGGAAGCCTACATACACAGCTGCTTAATGCTGACTTCTCGTGACTGCAACTTGCCTATTTTTGCTCAGCAGTGGAAGCTGTGACTCTCCTGACAGCCTCCTACTGAAGAGTGTATCAGACATCATGGCTTAGGTACATAAATGTGTGGAATAACTCTGAGGTTCTCTCCTGTTCTAGGACACTGGTATGAGGGAAGCAAATCTCACCCTCAAGTAAATTCCCTCATAACCATATTATTAATCAAAATAGGTGATTTAAAAATTAAAAAAGGATTCTTTTAATATAGGTCTAACTGAAGTCCAAATGTGTATAGTGGCACAAACTACACTTAGAAGTACTTGAAATTAAATTGGCATCTTAAGGCTCATACAACATAGTTGAAGAAAGTTCCTTTGCTGAAACTGTGTAATCAACTGTGTAATTATGGGTTAAAAATAAAAATTATTCTGCATGTTTGGATCACATTTTTGGGCAGAAAGAGGGCTTTTTTCAGCATCTAATAAATTGTCTCAGACTGCCTGGATCACCTGCAGGCCTTGTTCCTGGCAAATGGCTCATGAGGACTCAAAGAGAGATGTGTGTTTCTCTCCCTTTCCTGGAATGGGACCTGCAGAACACATCTGGTATCTGCCAGCCACCAGCCAGTTTCCCCTGTGTCCGGCTATAGTTTGCCTTACACAGGTTGTTTCAGGACAGCCATGGAAGTGACTGAACTTTCAAAGGGGATCTTTACATTGTTGTTCTTGGTCTTAAGCCAGTGCACTCAGCTGTTTTCAGCTAATGCTCTTTGGAGTTTGGGGAGTGTTTTCAACATGAGATCTGCTCTCAGTACCGATACTTTTGTTTAATTGTTCTTTTTGATGTTTATATACCAGCTTGCACTTGAGTGTGGGGGCATTGCCCCTGTATGTGCAGTTGGAAGGACAGAGCTGACACAGCGGGCCAGGAGCAAAGCCAACAGAACAGTAAAGGAGCCCTGACTTGTGCCTATTCTTGTGCCACAGTGAATTTTGACGTCTACAGAAAAAAAAAAATAAAATTAGGTTGTGTTATTACTGCTGGGGGGAAGGAAGTTCCTGCTTGTTCAGATTTTCAGAAGCTTTTTCTGTTAATGTGCTAAAATAATTTTGTGAGGCCATTGAAACTGTAGTTGAAAGCATGTCTTGCCAGGAGACTCTTCAGCCCCATAATTGTGATTGTTTCCTGTCTACCAGAAAGCAAGCAGTTAAAATATCCTCTTTTTGGTTTAACATGTAAAGAATAGGAAAAAAAATTGAATCAATCTATACATGTATGATAAATAACCGATAGGCTAATTTATTATGGAGACATTTATAGACACAAAGGAAGAGCAACAGTTGGTTCACAGGCAATTTAACAAGGTCCACCTGGAGAGTCAAGTCATTAAGTGGGGCAGGGCATGTGTGGAGATGCCTCTTGTCTTTCTGCTGCTCATCTGCCTAAAGGTGAAGCCTTGCCTGCCAGTGTAGGGCAATCCTCTGCTAATCTGAGGAAATCCATTTTGTCTCAGTCAGTTGATATAGCCAATGATCTCTTCACTCAGACTGAGCTTTCTTCCTCAGAGGTAACTTGGAGGATAGCATTAGAAAGATAGAACACTCTCCACTGTGGAGATTAGCTCTGGTTGCACTCAGTATTTGACTGAGAAACACACACTTGTCAGTGCATCCAAGATCTGTTGAAATGAAATGGTTGAAGTTCATGAAGATGACTCTCTGATCGCACTTGCTTATGCTGAAGTAATGACAGTTCTTTATTCATCCACGGAGGTCTCTTGCCCTGTTGGCCCAACTTCTTGCTCATTCGAATGCATCATTCTTGAGCTTGGCAGAAGCGATCTTGACTCTTATGGATCCTTCTTCCCTTCAGGGCCTGTTCCTATGGGATTCTTCAAAGAAGATCCCTGAATAGCCTCAAGTCAGCTCTCCTGAAGTCCATGGTTATAACCTTACTTGCTGCCCTGCTTCCTCCTCGCCTGTTAATTAACTCCACAATCTCATGGTCGCTGCAGCCAAGGCTGCTCCCAACCTTTCACATCTCCAGCAAAGTCTTCCCCATTTGATAGCATGAGGTAAAGCAGCACACCATTCCTTGTGGGATCCTCTACTTCCTGTGACAGGAAGTTGTCATCGATGCTTTCCAGGAACCTTCTCTACTGTTAGTTTCTTCTTTGCTGTGTTGCTTCTTCAGCAGGTGTCAGGGTACCGAAAGTCCCCCACAAGAACCAGTGCCTGTGACTCTGAGGCTGCTTCAAGGTGCTGATAGACAGGCTGATCTGCTTCCTTCTACTGATCAGATGTCCTGTAACAAACACCCACACCCATGTCTCTCTTCCTGGTTTGTCGTTTTATCCTGACCCACAGCTCGTCATCCATCCCAAGACAGAGCTTCATACATGCCAAGTGTTGTCTCACATAGAGGGCAACTCCACCACTGTGCCTTCCTGGTCTGTTTCTCCTAAACAGTTCATGGCCCTACATGACAACACTCCAGTAATCCCATCCCATGGGAGCTATCCCATCATGTCTCCATAACTGCGATGAGGTCAAAGCCCTGTGACTGCACACACATCTCCAGTTCCTCCTGCTTATTCCCCATACTGTATACACCGGTGTACAAGCACCTTACAGAACTATTTGACTGTGCCAATATCCCCGTGAGGATGCAAAGGGATGCCCCATATTCCTGTGTTGTGGTTACATCTCTGGCTGCTTGTGCTGGCTTGAGGTATTCCCTCTTTAGCCTCCTTTTGCTACTAGGGTGGTTGCTATAGTTCTCCCCTTCCCACACCCAACCTCTGTCGCGCCCATGTCCCTGTCCCCCTTTAAATCTAGTTTAAAGCTCTCAATGAGCCCTGCTAACTCCTGAGACAGACAGGGGCCTGTTTGTTGCCAGCAGGCCCGGTGCAGTAGAAACTGATCTAAAACACTTAGCACACTGACCTTTACTTGTTTACCTCTTTCAGCTTATAGTACTTTACATGATCTGGAAAAAAACCCGCTAAATTTTCCTATTCTTTTCAGAAGGAGAAGAGTAGGAAGAAATCCTATTTTAAAAACAATTCACAAACTGAATAGGGGAAACATCTATCAAAGCATGGGACAGTACTCTTGTAATGTCAGCTCTATATGTTTATTTTCATAAAACAAAAAATAGCACACTTTTCTTTTAGCTGATCTTTTCAAAGAAAGCCTCTACCAAGTGTTTTAATACAGTCTTTTTCTGTAATGTTTTGTGTATATACACATATGTTCCAGCTCTGCATGGAAACAGCTTTCTCTGTTTTAACTCTCCCTTTTAAACTGAGCTAAACAACATCTATTGAAAATTATCTTCAAGGATGGAAATTCATCTTCCTCCCTTTTTCTGGCCCTGGCCTGTTATGAAGCTTAGTGCCCAAGTTTTTCTTGCATTAGTGCTGCTCAGTCTTTATGGCCTAAATGTATCTAGGGCATTCTGCAGCTACTCCAGCACACTCTGTGGCTATTTTTGGCAGTGTAGCTTTTGTCTGGCAGTGCTAGAGAGGGATGGCATATGCTCACTGCTGTGCATGTGACTTGATTTAAAGGTGAATGATGTGGTTTTGTTTATGTATATGTACTTATCAGAATTTTTAAAACCCCAACTCTATATAGTGTGGCAGCCCGTACCAATTCAATATGCTTGGCTGCATGAGTTTTTATTCTGCTTTTTTATGTAATTGTATGCTCAGTGAACTGTGCATTAGAAAGTGAATTAGCAAGTTAATTTACTCTACATGTCAGTGATAGAATAGCTTTTACCTCCTCAGGCCATGTGATCTGAACTGTGTGTGAATGTATCAGAATACCCAAACACTGCTTTTAGAACCACTGGGGGGAGGAGTGTTGTTAGTTTAACCTGTTCTCTCCCTAGGGTTTTAATTCTGGTTTGCAGCCAGTAGCAGTGGGGTGGTTTTGGACATGCTCTGAGTGAGCTGGGTTTTGGGGTTTTTTGTGCGCTTTCCATATTTCATGTGCTGTACCTCAAGGGCACCTCTTGCAGAGCAAGTTAGCTGCTCAGCATCTGAACAAAGATAATAAAATTAATGAGAATTAATCTTTAGTATTCCTAATTGAAGGTAATTAACACTTACACTCTATTTTGATTTTGCAACTCAAACTACATCATGTTTAGCAATCTACTTCCCTAATATTCCATAAAACTGTCAGGCTCAGTTTCACAGGAACAGCTCTAGAGCCCTAGTTACCGTTCCCGCAACAGAGTAGCCAGTCCCCCAGCAAAATTTGGTTTCAGTTGTAGGACTGAGGGAGGATATTTGCATCAGAACCAATAATTTGAATAAATGAACGCTAAAAAGAGCAGAGAATGGGAATGTTTTCATCTCAAGATGTAGATCCGAGTTGTGAGAGGCTAAGTGCTGGTTAGTGCTCCTGGGATGTTCATTGCTGAGAGTATATGGGAAGGCTCTGACAGAACCACATGCTCAATCCCACTCTCCCAGGCTCCCTGGTTATATCATAGCCACATGGCTGCTTTTCACATTGCAGGACAGGACTTTGACTGCTGTGTGCCTTTTTAAGCCCATGTGGATGGGCCAGCATGGAGAGTGGGTGGGAGAAGCCCTTGTGCCACATGAGTACAGTTGTTATTAGGGCTTAGCAAATGGTTAGTGTAGAACCAGTGTGTTTATTAGCTGCTGGCACTGAAATGGGAGGTACAAGGTTGCCATGATTTTGTTGCTGTGACAAATCCGATTTTAATTGTTTTGTAACAAAATATGTAATGGGGGAATTGCAGGGGAGAATTAAGTTTGGTCATATTACATAGATGTGTGTTATGTCAGTGTGAAGTTAAACATGACATAGAGAAGGTGGCCCTGGAGCACAGGTATTTCTTAAAATCTGGATTAAATATACTATTAGCATTTTTTTTTTTTTGAGGATGAGAGAAGTTGTATAGCTGTATGTATAGCTGTATGTCTATCTGTAATAGTTGTTATTAATTTGCTAGTAACTGGTTTACCATAATATTGAGCAAAATGTTGACATTAATGACTGCATTATGATTGTTGAAAAGGCTCATTTGTTATCAAGCCAATAGAAACACATCAAGAATTATCCAAGAAATGTTAAAATGCCAAATAATATATTTAATACTAAAATCTTGGAAATGCCTGAGTAAATAATCTGCTTATGCACACATGCAAAAATTCTTTAAAATTGAGGCCCCATCTCAAATCAGTTTTTGATCTTGAAATGCTTATTGGATTTTTTAGTATTGCTGTAATTGATGTTTGCATTAAGCTGTTTGAAAAGGGGGGTGAGGGTGTATTTTAAACTACTGGAGGGCTGTTCAAGGCAAGCATGGAGGCTCCACTGTTTGACTTCTCCATTTTATTTGGAAGCAGTTTGGAGCTCGCTGACCAAGGCCTCCTTCCCAGGCAGTGTGTTTTGAAAAAGGAAGTGGGGCAGTGTGGTAGACAGCTGCTAGCACCAATAACCGGTGGCTTGAGCTGCTTAACAGAGGCTAAGCCCAAATCTATTGACGCAGAGCACGGGGAACTGCTCCGCAGACTTCCTCCCCCCTCCCTGTCCTTCCATATAATCTCATGATGCTGTGGATGTGACAAACTCCATTTTGATCAGATGTTGGGCCAGAAATGCTGAGAGCAGGTCAGTTTTGACCTCAAAAGGATATCTTGATGGCATGCATTCTGCACACTTTCTGAAACCGCACCTTTTTCTTCTGTGACCCCACCTCCTTTCTACTTCAGGTTTGCAAAATTGCTAGCCTGAATTTTTCAAATGTAGGCTGGGAGATTGAAGCCATGCATGCAGGGTGATGTGGATCACGCTATGGATGCACAGTAGACCTCTGCGGTGCAAATGAGTGCTCAGTACTGAATATAATGGATGAAATAGGTAAGCACCTTGCTCTTCGTATTTCCAGAAAATGGCTTTCCAATTAAAATTTGTAAATGGAAAACATTAGTTGTGGGATGCATGTAGTGGTTTTCCTGTGTACTTTCACTTTATGATTAACTGGAAGGAGTCAAACATGATGCAAGGGGTTGCAGAAGAGCGATCTGCTAATACACTGTTATTCTGATTTTCTTTTTTTCAAGATACATTATGAAAGTGAAGGTTTTATCTTTCTGCAGTATCTGCTGTTAATATCTAACTAATTCTTTAATAATTGTTTTCTAAAACACCAGATTACTCATTAAAGTTGACTTCTTGGTTGTAAGTAGCCATACTCTTGATATATAGTGCAGTTATCTACTTGTTCACAACATCGTTCAGTCTAATTAGCTGTAACTTCAAATCTGCGAAACAGGAAGGGGCCTGTTTGTCTGTAATGAAGTCTTTTACGTAAGCTAGGGCCTGCAGTTGCTAAAACAGCTGCAGTGCAACATCCCAATTCCAAAAGTAGTAACAACTTTTGTATCAGAATATTTCCTTTCCTTCATCCGCTCTAGGCCAGACAACTGGCAAAAGATGTTCTATGCTGTGGAAGCACTGCCAGAGTTATTCTCCAAAGGATGAATTAATGGTGCTTTTTGTAACTTTTAATCTCTTTAGCTATTCAGCTTTGTACAGGCACAGCATGAAAACAAGGGTATTATTTTGTGTTTTCCCTTCTACCTCCATTTAGGTTATTTTCTGGTAAATAAACACAGCAAAAATATTTTTTAAAAACCCCAAAACAAACAACAAACCATTTTTTAATGAAGGTATGCTTTTTGCCGTTTCATTTTGTCATTCAGCATTCAAGTCTGTTTGACTTTTTGATAGTTGCCTGCTGTGTTTAGTCTTTAAACTTTGGGTTATGTCACAAGGGTGTCTTTTTTGTTTACTATGAACTGTCTCTGAAGTAATCACTTAATTGCTTTTTATTTCCTTTGCTCTAAGTGCTACTTAACATACCTGGAAGTAGCCTGACATTGAATAGTAGCTTGATGCTATCGTGCTTTCTATGTGCATCATTTTCATCTGACCCTTATCTCCCCTCACGGATTGACAGCTCACAGTCGCTGTGGTCCTTTTCATCATCCTCTGTACCCCAGGTGCCAGCTGCTGCAGTGGTTTGGTTTTTTTTCTTTCCAACAATTGCTGTCTGGCATGTCAGACTCTAGAGCTAATGCGGAGGGGTGGAAGTCAACACAGATTCTGCAAACTGAGGAGTTCAGCACCTCCAGATGTTGCCTTGTGTTGTGGTGCCTGCCTTAGCACACAGCAGTGATCAGTAAGCCTTGCCCATCGTGGTACCATTCCAGAGGGCACAGCCCCAGCACAGGATGCTTTTGTGCTCAGTGAACAATTAGGGGTCCTAGTAAATGTGGCCTCATTTGATGTCTACAATTTTCATTTGCTTAAATCATGGCTACCATATTGGGATTATTCTGAAAGTGAATTGAGTATGAGGTTCTTTAATCTCCAAATAACGTTGTGAAGTTATGACAATGAATAATCTGGGGGGATTTGAATTTACTAGTTAAGTGGGGCAAGTGAAACTTAGTGCTTCTGGAAATAAAGGGTTGCTAGCACTATCTGATGGCTTATTACTGTTCATGCACGCTTAACTGTTTTCCTTGATGGTTATAAGTATTTCTCCCCTTTTTTATTCCTGATCTTAGATTGTAGGCTTTTTCTTTTGGGAGTGGAGAGTTCAGGGAAGCAAAAAATGGGGACACTGAACTGTGGAGTAATTGTGAGGGTAACGAGCAGTAAAAGTAAGCTGAGACCACCCACCTCACTTTAGTTTCAGACGTAATTGGGAACTTCAGATGTGAAAAGCTGTTGCTGTAATCTGTTGTATCATTGCCAAAATCTTTGGAAATTGAATTCATCTGAAATATTAATACCGGTTACAAAAGCAGTGGAATTCTGCAGCTATCAGATAATGTAGGAAAGTAGAAATGGAAGTGTAATATAATAAGAAAATCATTATTGGAGGATGTGAACAGAGATAGCATTTGTTATAAGGCCTTGACTGAATGAATTCAAAGAAAACAAGGCAAATCTTACGGCTGTTATAGCTTAGGTTGAAATAGTTCCTTTACTTGACTATTTAAAAAATAAATGTAAAAATAAAATTACCAAATTAAACAGGAAATTCTTGTATTTTGAGGCTGTTTTAGTAGAAAAGAAGAATATACAGCTGCTATGGAATTCTTCAGTACTTATAATAAGAAAATACTACAAAGTGAGGTTTTTTCACTTCTCTCGCTATTATCCAGTGCTGTCATGTACTTGTAAAAGCAGTGCTACAAAGTCAGAGCTGCTACAGTTCTTAAAACCTGTGTCCAGCAATCAACATTAGTATGGGAAACAAAAGCAGAGGCCAAGGCAGCGTAAAATGATGCAAGGGGGGAGGGGTAGGGAACGTGGAGTGGTGTGTACATTCTCAGGCACATTTCTATATGGACATCCTTAGTACCTGTCTTCCCGCCCCTCTGGCCTACCTGAAATCAGATCTGTGTTAACAGAAAGCTGGCACTGAATAGGGACAACTGAAGGTGTCACTCCTATGAAATAAAAGGTTTGTCATGACTTTTCAAAACTGGGATTGTGTATTGAAGTATGACTTCACTTATGCTCTTCCTGCTTGTGGTTAGGGAGGTATGATATTACTAGGATGAGAAGCCCATCATACATCTTCAGTAACTGAACAACCTATTTGATCAAACAGAAGTGGTAGTGCTTCTTTCATTTGGTGTCTTTTTTCACCTACAAAGAAGATTGCACAAGATTCTTGAACTAAAAAGAAAAAAAAATCCATAGATCAGAATATGTATGGAAAGTTTGTTTCTTCTGCCTAGGGAGACAGGATAGAAGCAATTTTTTGTCATATGTGCAGAACAAGTCACAGCTCAGACAGAAAGCAGATCATTTCCAGGTATCTGAATCAAAACAAACAAAATCAGTGTGGTTTTTTTTTTTTTTCCTAGGCAGTAAAAGATTTGAAATACACATATTGCCCAGCAATTAAACATCTCGGAAAAAGACATTTATCCACCTGCCTACAACGCATATGCTGTTTGTACTCGGAAAGTGTGCAGTCAATGCATGAAGCAAAATGAGACTTTCACATTTGGTAACAAATGTTCTTTGGAAGTGTTCTCTTCCTCGGTTTTGAAAACTTTAACACTGAGTTGTCAAAATAAAAATGAAGCAGTGTTTGAAGTTCTGCCATATTTGAAATTATAATTATGCCATTAAATGAAAGCCTGAGGATAGCTGAGACTTAGACAGTGACTGCACATGCTTCCTTTAGTCATGAATAATAAAAATGGAGATCCTAATAAATAGCTGTTGCTTGTACCACTACTTTTACAATATTAGTTTTGGGTTTTCTGTGATGTCAGAGGACATCAATAGACAATAAATAGCAAATTTACAGGGTCGTGTAGCTTTGACTTTCAAGCTTAAGTGATATTTTTAACACAAGGTAGCTGAAAAAGCATTTGAAATGGCTCTCTGCTATTTTTAATGTGTCTAGCACTTTAAAAAAATCCATATAATCCTCTTGAAACAGATGGCTACAGTGAGTTAAAATCCCATGCTAGGATTTGGGTTTTTACCTGGTGCTGAAACCAGTGTCATGACACAGGGATGCATCATTGAATTTGGAGATGAAAACTTATTTCAAAGCTGTTAAAAAAAAAAGGCTGTGGGGAACCATGGAGTCCCTTTGGATGTAGAGTTAACTGTTAGATCTATTTCTTTTAGTTTGTGTTGTCTTTTCCAGACTGTATTGGAATGTGGAAGTTGGTGTCAACTAACTTCATAACCTTTCCTTCTGTGAGAAAGGAAAAATAGGAAGCTAAAACCTTTAACTTCAAATCCTGTAAATGCTTTGGATGCCTAACTAAAGACAGGATTTCAACTGATATTTTTTGGTTTAACTCTATATCAGGATAATCCAGGAACACATTGGTGGAGGGGGTTGAGGTGTGAAGAGGAGGATGTTGGTATTAGTCTTATCTAGAACTAAAACATGCATGCATTTTCTTTTTTTAGCAGGTCAGCTATCTTTTTCTATAGAACTACAGTAGTGTATCGAGAGATGATGACAAAACGTTGGTGTTCTTGTCCAGATAACTGGAAATAATTTAATATAGCTGGTTATTAATGAAAGGAGCACATACTATTTCAGTGTGCTTGTTTCCTGCACTCTTTTCATTGTAACAGGAGGAACAAATGAATGGAAGGGTGATGTGTTGACACACATTTAAGTTTTTACAGTTAAGTCACTTAGTAGTTAAAATTTTTATCCTTGGTGCGCTCCAGCAGTTAACCAGAGATTAATTTGAGCCAACAGACAGAGAAGTAACAGCCTTTCCTTGAATTAATGTCTGAATTGCCCTAAAATGTATTGAAACTTAATAAACACAACCCCCTGTTCTGACTGTTCTATTTATCAAGCGCACACAAGAGAGTATATTGTGTTCAGCAGGGAGAGCCTGAGTGCAGCCTGAGTTACAGCCTCAGCTGGGCAGTACCCACAGCTCTGAGGGTGCGCGTGTGGCCAGGCTGTCCTCTGCCATCAGTTCTCAGCGAGTGCTCAAGCATTTGCACCTGCCTTCCCAATCAGTTTTGTTACCCACTGCAGCACTCAATGGGCTGCAAGTATGGGAGCATTAACAGATACAGAAATACTAAGCGGCTTGATAGCAAGTAATAAAGGACCTGGATTGTAGGGTAGCAAAGCCTGATTTTTGGATGTATAATTTTAATGGGATGTCTTGAGATACATTCAGAACTTCCTTGTGCTCCCCTAGTTATCAGTGTAGGTCATTCCCAGCAAGCTGAAGGATAAAATGTACACTAGAACTTAGAAGATTTTTCAAGAGATGTCGGAGAGATTCTTTAATGAAAGCTGAATAAGTCCTTCAGGCTGGTAGCTCACAGTATCTGTTTTTTCTAAGGCTCTTACTGCAAAGCCTGCTTTAGTGTTCTTAGTTTATTGCTCTAATATGGGCAAATAGTGCTTGGAAAAGAGCAACTTTGGCATCTTGGCAAGACTCATACACACGTGAAAATGTCTTGGTATTCTGGGAGTGTTTCTGCTTCCTGGTAAAATTTAGGATAACTCTGGATGATTCTTAAGAAGGCGTGTGGGAGGTGAGAGCTCATCTTGTAGATGCAGTCACTCAAGAAGCTGGTTTTCTCTGGACTTCAGTGACAGGTTGCTGTTAGGCCTGTTGGCACATGCTAGATTTAATCTTTAAAAAGCTGGTGATGGGGCACAGTCAGATTTTTTTTTTCCGTGCTCTACTCATTTTACTGAGAGAGCTTTTCATCTTGATGACGCCCCTATTCTCAATTTCTTAATGCTGCTTTAGCTAGACTGTTGCATCAAACTGCAGAGCAAGAAAAGAGTATGAAGAGGGATATCGGGACAGGGAGCAGGTCGTTTGAATGTGTTACATCCATTAGGAATGTCCTGAACAAGAAGTACTGCTGCTGGGTCTGCCAGATGAGCAGTTCAGAAACCAGGTTATTGTGAAATAACTTGCTACTGTTGCAGTTGCGGATTATTTGTGTGCTTTTAGCTGAGGAAAATACGGTGTGTTTGTGCTAAAGCATGCCATTGTTCTGTGCCATGATAAATACAACATCTCTGCTGCTTTGATCTGTACTTGCACAAAGGCACAGGGGTGTGGTAATCTTAGGAGGACAGATTTGGAGGAGGCACTCCAGTGACATTGTTGAATTAAGTCATAACCAAGTCCTTCCCTCAGCTGTACGTAATGCAAAGATAGCTCTTAATCATGCACACTTTAATAGCCTGAATGCATACACAGAAGCAAAGGTGATATTCCATAGCACTACAGCAGACTTGAACATGACCTGTGAAGGTGACTGTGACACTCAAAGCAGTCAATGAGTCTTTAGGCCCTTTTTGTACTTTCTGTAGTTCTCACAGTGGCCCAGTAAGACCTGGTCTCCCAAGCCTTGCAGTCAGCAATAGCAAGCTCTTTTTGCTTAATGAAGCTGTGTCCCCAGACTCCCAGGGGCCTGCAAACTTATGCATGATGTAGTGCCTTCTGTGCACTAGTTTGTCAGCCTGGTGTGGGTCATGTGCCCATGATTTATGAAGGTTGTTCATCTGTCCTGGAAAAAAACATTTTACGTATTCTGTCTAGTCCTGGTGAAATATGTATATTTGCAACAATGGAAGCACCTGTAAAATAAACCAAGGCAAGGAAATAGAGATTAGATTTATAAGGGTCTTTCCTCACTGCTTCAGCCTTGAAGCTGGCTGACACACTGGCCACAGAGCCCCTTGGGAATTGGTGTAGTGTAGACTGTGTATTAGCATCAACATCTGCCCCTTTTTTTGTTAGATACTACTTCTGTCCCCTGGGCATGCAGAAGGATGTGCAAAAGGTGAGGACAGGAAACAACACTAAGAAATTCGACCCTCTCTTTTCCCCTTCTAAAGCCTGAGCTCTGCTTTCTACTTGTTTTTCCTTCAGAAGGATCTTCCTCACCATGTGGTGACTGAGCCCAGGGCTCCACATGCTAATGCAGAGGAACTGTATTATTTCCTTTCCCTTCTTTAACTTTCTTAATTAACATTTTCATTGCTTAATCTACATGGCTCTGCCTGTCTGCATGCCTTCTCTTGTTACAGTCTCTGAAGTAAGTGATTTAAGAATTTGATAATTATATACCTTAAAAAACTGATTTGTATAACCATCTTGCTAGATTCAAAACACCCACTTGCTCTCTAGTTACTTTTTCTCTGTGGAAAGACTGGTATTATTGATGGCAAAATTAGAAATGGACTCAGTGTTAGCTTTTGTGACTTTGAGGACTGTTGGGGATTGCTGGAGCTGAAACTTCTTCACAGTAAATATTCTCTACCTCATGGTTAAAATAGGAGGGCCACTTTTGAGTAGGAGAATGAAATATTTCTTGTTTGTTGAAATGTTTAAATTTTCTGACTTAACCCAATGTTGCCTTGCTGTGATCTCACTGGATTTCCTCTTCAGTCCTCAATCAGTATAACACGAAGGGCTTATCATACATTGTGTGTGTGCCTGCATTTCAACACTCAAGTACAGCAATAATGTAATAAAGTCATGTCAGAGAAAGTGTTGATATCGGCTCTAAAATGCAGTCTCAGATTAAAGCACTTTGAGATGGTTGCTGCTATTTGTTACATCGCTGTCCTCATACTCAGGAGAGTACTAATCATGTCTGTGGCACTCAGTAAGAGAAAATGCAGTCGTGAACACCTCTTCTACACAAACAAAGCTGTAAAAACAAGTACATTGTTGCAGATGGTTTTATGAAGAAAAAAATCAACCCAAACAACAAAAAACTCCAACCACAGATGAGAGAGCTGCCAACTGTTATGTAAATACAGAGAAATCCTTAGAAATCTGCACTAAGATGTCTACATATTTAATACGCCATTAAGCGCTTAGCCTTGGGAGGGAGGCCCACATAAGGCTTTTTCTCCATCTTCAGAGTTAGTAGTTCAGTAACTATTTCTCAGCTGGTCCATTTAAGCCTGAGCTCATGTAGTGAAAAGAACCCTTTCTTGGTTTGTGTGTGGTTCATTGAACAAGGTGGCTGCTTAAAAACAGGAGTGTTTAGTGTTATTTGTCATGTCACCCTTTGCTTTTACCCCAACTGACCTTTCAGCTCTGCAGAAGGGAACACATGCAGTAATTAATCAGCCCATGCTTATTATTTCAGGTCATTTGCATGGTTTAGACAAAAGGAAGAAGAGGAATACAAATGCAAAATATTTTCCACCGTTTGCTTTTAAGGGCAGGGTGGAGCATGGCAACTTGGGCTGTCTGGTTTGTTACAGTGGGTTTTGCTGGTGTGCTGCCTATGGTGGTGCAGAATTATATGCAGTTGGCTGGGTGGCAACCTCTTAACAGGAGCAGCCAGAGCTGCCTCAGGCTGCTGCAGCTGTAGGGGAAGGGGCTGTCATATCTTCATTGGAAGGATTAAGGGTGAGGTAGAGGAGGAATCTCTTGAGTGCTTCTTTGTATTCAGAATGTTTTGTGGTAGGAATTGTTAATAGCTAGTGGTCTGTGGGACACAGACCTCATCAGGCACGCAAAGTATCCATTAAAAACAATACGGGGTACCTCTGAAAGTAGTTTTATGAATAAATACGAAAAACATGGATGTAACAGTATAGTTTATTATTTGTCCAGAGTTTCATGTCCTTAGGAAACTAAGTTCTCATAAGACTTGTTTTGAGAGCTTTTCTAGGGGGAAATGGTGACTTGTCCTACAGCAGCAATTAGACATTGGTTAATCTGGGACATATTTAAGACTTTCTGGATGACAGTATTAGAATTGGAGAGGCGTTTTCTTTCCACGCAACTAGTATGGTTCCTTCTGATTTGTACTTAGCTCAGAGGAATCTAGTTGTTTTCTGTTTTATCTGTCCCTGTAACTTGCCTTACTTTCCCATTTTGTCATACAGACCTAGAATAAGAGTCTGTTCTGTAGCAATTAGGGATTTGTCAGTCAGTTCAGATCCATCTTCGATGAAGAGCCTGAATGGCCTTAAATTTATGCATAATGGTCTCTTGGCTTAAGGAAGGGCTGCAGATCTTCTGTACAGGAGGAGGAAGTGCTTATAGGGTAGGAGCTTTGAGTGCTGCTACTGTGCAAAGAAGTTTTTAACATATGCAAATATGTTATTTAGCTTCCTACTGAAGATGTGTAGCCTGACTCACAGTGGCACCGCGTGATGCATGAACTACTTGGAGTACAGTGCCCTTCTCCCAGGTTGCTTACAGTCTCTTAATCATTACAATATCTAATCCCAGATTAGATGTTGAGGAAGAACAGTTTCCAAGCCAGTCAGTGTTCTTTAGCTCCTGACCAGATGAGTCACTAGCATGTCTTTAAGAGATTTCCTTGGAACGTCCACAGAAGATTATTGTTCTGGCAGAGATCTGAGAGCATCACAGACAAATTCATGTCGTCTAAATATAACATTAATTCTTCCAAGGGGAGATCATTTACAGCCTTTTTTTTTTTTAATTTTTACAATATTATTAGAATGATCATCCCAAACAATCATATTCACTACATGTGACTTGGCATGTTATCTGAATTTCTTCCAAATAGGGAATTAACAAGTGGTCTGTCCTCTTCAATATAACTTCTGTTCTTTTGAGGTAGAATGATAATTGTTTTGGTTTTAAAACCACACTACTTTTTTCCAGTATACACTGAGCACAGCTACGAGGTGAAGAATGAAGTGATATACATTCTGCAAATGCAAACAAATTGCATGTTTAGCACAATCTAATTCCATAGGTCTAGTCTTCTACCAAAATAAAAATAATCTTTTCCTAGCTTACCAGAAGTTAATAAAAGCTGGAACTCTTAATTCATATTCTTGTTTCACTTTATTTATCAACAAAATTCAGGAAAAAGGTTTTGAACTCCCAACTTAGGATCAACTCTCACTGGTTTGTGAGACTGTTAGTGTCATCAAAAGCAAGTCAAATATAGACAAAATAAACAAAATAAGGGTGCAAATTAATCTCTTTTCTTGCTGCTGTCTCAAATTAAGTTAAATATATATAAGTATATCCATACTTACAGTTGCTTCCCAGTCTAGATGTAGCAATAGCAGGAGGTTTAACTTGTATAGCTAAATTTAGACTGCTCCTAATTTGCAGAAGGGTAGGAGGAGATGACAGCTAGGACTACCTACTGCTAATTATGCAGGTATGAGTATCAGTTCACTGTGACACTAATTACTGTGCATTTGTGTAGTTTGAAAATGTGTGGGTTTGGCGTTGGTTTTTGTTAGTGAGTTTTGGGACTTTAAAAATAGAGGGTAATTCTCCTTCTCTCTGGCTCTGCATGGTGACACTGATGTGGTGCTGCCTTGAATCAGGTGCTGCTGTTTAAGGTGGTATAGAAATGCCAAGGGAAGACCTATCCGAAGATCTGACGAATTTTTAAAGCTGTGTGAATTTCAGAACAGTGATTCTCTTGATAAATAGTTTTAAAAAATCAGTCTGTTGAAGAGCTGTGGTGGTTAGGATACTGTGTATGCTTTACAGGCAGCCTAATTCCTGTCCAGAATAGTCTGTATTGTGTGAGAACACTGAGAAGAATAATAATTTATCTTATTGTGATGGCTGCAATCAGTTCCCAATCATTCTGTTTCTAAAACCTCTCTGAAGACCACATCTGTTTTTAACATAAAAAAATCATATTCAGCTTTATGGTGTTGTTAGACAGAAGATCTTGTATATTTGTTGCCTAATTTTTTTTTAGAATCTATTTTTCTGCTTTCTGGGCCTTAAAATAAAACTGCTCTTGATCTCCTTCAAACATACTCCCAAACAAAGCTGTTTAAAAGGTATGATACCATTTTTCACACTTATCTGTTGTGATCTATGCTGCAAAGCAGGCTATGGACAGCAGAGTGAACACTCAGCGTGTGAGTGGTGGTGTTGTCAGGCCATGGGACTTGTCAGCTGAAGAGCATCAAGAGGTATTTCAGCCCTTTACTGGGTGAAAAGAGAAAAAAGAGCATGGACAGCTCACAGATCACAGAATATTCTGGGCTGGAAAGAACCCACAAGGATCATGAAATCCAGCTTTTAAGTGAGTGGTCCATACTGGGATTAAACCCACAACCTTGGTGTTTTTAGCACCATGTTCTCACCAACTGAGCTAGTCTCAGGGTCTAAAGAGGAGGGATTGTGCTCTCTCTAAAGGAATGGTTTGAATGATTGAAGCTTGGCCTGGGGCAGGTGACAAGCCAATAGAAATGTTGGTGCTGCTGCCTTCAGGTAGCTGGAGAGAGCCTCAGTCATAGGCTGTAGTACTCATGGGCGTCTCTTAAACACTGTCCTGGAAGGGAAATGGAGCTGGGTGCTAGAAACCAGGAGATGAGTTTAACACATTTCAAAACAACTCATGATGCAGGTGATCAGTGAACTCATTAGGAGTCACACTCTCCTGGACCTGCTGCTCACAGACAAGAACTGGTAGGTGGTGAAAAGGTTGAGGGCACCTTTAAAGTGCTGTCTTGCAAACCTTGGTTTTGCAGAGTGTTTGTCTCTAGTTGCATCAGCTTTTGGCATTGATCTTCCATTAAAAGCAGGAGAAGTGCTTGTTGGAAGTCAAAAGTGCTGACAATTTCATTTTGTTTTTGTTTGTTTTAATTGCAAAGCTGGCACAGCAATAGGTAAGCACTCATGAAAATAAGTTAGTTGGCACTCCAGTTGTTGAAAGTAATGTTTTAAAGTGTTTTGGGTAGAAACAGAGTGCGGTGCATCTTGTTATTGTGTCCTCTGTTGTATAGTTGTGATACGAATCCTAATTGTTCAGAGCCTGGTCAATGATGTTCTGCTTGGCTGTGCTGATCAAAGGGCTGTGAAGCAAGGGGATGCCTTACACAGCAGCATTACGCTGCAAAGTGATTGACTTTGAAACATCCATTGTGTTGAATGAAGATAAACCAGTATGGTGGACATGGATTATGTTATTTTAGTCACATTCCATAGAGCTTTAATAATCTTGTAGCCTGGAACCTCCCTGGTGGTGAGCTACTCACTGTCCATAAAAATACTTTTATGAAGGATTTGAGCATGCTTGATGAGTTCTGTGTCCCTGTGGAATGGCAATCCACATGGACAAAGTTATTAAAGAATAACCTTTTAGATAAGTCCTTGCATCCTAAAAATAATTTTCACAGTGCAGTACAGGGAGCCCAGGAAGCACTTAGTGCTGGCCTGATGCCAGCAGTAACTGATCTGTGTGGCCCCAAGTTTTGTGCAACAAAACCTGGTGTGTGTCTCCCAAATAAGCAAAAATGTTATAGCTGTAATTTAGTCTAGCCAGGAAGGGGAGGGTGGGGATCCTGCAGGTAATTTGTGGGAACCATTGCATTGTTGGTGTGGAGCCAGTTCCGCTCAGTGGTTGCACACAAGAAAACCTAATGGCTCTGGCAACCAGCCTCCCAACCACTGTCTCTGTGAGCAAAGCGAAGGGCTGAGGACAGTGCTTGGGTGACTTGCCTGAAGATGAAGCAGCCTCGAGCACTTTTCCATCCCCACTTCCCCTGCTCAGGGCAAAGGCGGGAGGTGTGGCCAGCGTGTCTGAAGTTACTGGACCTGCTACCAATGGCTATCAGGCATCCAGCACGGGCTGCCTGCGCTCTCAGAAATACAACTCCAATATGGTGAACGATGCATTTCTGCATAGAGTCAAATACTCTGATTGCAGCATTATGGTGCTCATCTATTTTCTTCTCCTTTTTTACTATTTACGTAATGCATATATTTTTGTGAGGCTTCTTTTATTTTGTGCTGAAGTGGAATATTTGCTGAGCATTAGAGAGCAATAGGTTGACTTTGAAGTATTGCACTGACATAAGTCACTTGCAATAAACACCCTAATGAGACAGTCCATTTTCTCTCTTTTGGTTGACCAAACAAAAGAATCAGAACCAAGAACATGGTCTAAAACAAAATAATTCTGGAGGTATGCTTAGTGCACTGTATTTCAGTCTAGCAATTCTTATAAAACATTTACTCTTTAAAGGCAGAGACCCAATTAATATATAAAGTATTGTTAACAAGTCCTCATTGTTTCTGGGGTCAAATTCAAAGACCTTTCATGAAATTAAATGTTGAGCTTTGCTATCAGAGTGATTGGAATCTTTCATCTTTGTTGGTATGTCTAAGGCTAGGCTACTGCAATGAAGTATGTGGCTTAGAGGTCTACAGTCTTTGTTTTCTCAATCCACAATAAAGTGGAAGCCACTTTATTGTATTAAAGAGCTGTAATTCCATGAAGCTTTTCAGTGATGTTGTTAAATCAGGATGTTTTGCATAATAAAATAACCCCAAGTGAGAATTTCATCCTTCTCATGCTTAATTTGAATTTTACGAGGCAGATGGCAAGTAATAAAGGTTGCATAACATTTCCCATTTAAAGAGTTTTGTTTCAATCTCTTTACAACTTTGATAGATTTAAATGGTTTGGCCTCTATTTCTCTTTTGCCAGGTTCTCTCCCTCCTTTTTATTTTGTTCATCTTCAGCAAATGGACCAATTGATAAAGAATGAGACATGGGAAAGCAATAGGGACTTCTGCTTCTTGGAAAAAAAATCAGACTCGAGGGATGGCTTAAGGCCATGAAGCTTTAATGAAAAGATTTGAAACTGGGAACAGTATGAATTTGGTTTTAGAGCTACGCCTCCTCCCGACCTTATGAAAAGCCATTTGAATTAGTGACATAAAAAGTCACAGCTAGCTCATGCCTGTCAGGGATGCATTCAGCATCTGAGTGTTATATTTCTGTCCAGGATTTTTGGCTGAACTAAGGTGGCAGCAGCCTTTCCTCTCAAATGCTTTGGGCTAATCCATGTTCAAATTATTCGTGATCCCCATGGAATGAGTTGAACGTGGTCCTCCCTGAGGTCTGAGGGGAAGCAGCCAGGGAAAAAAAGTCCCAGTCTCTGCAGGCAGCTTTGGCACCAGGTGCACCAGCTAGGAGTGTAGAGGCTTGCTTTTCTCCCGAGCTGCCCAGGTGCCTGCTGCTTGGGTTTGCAGGAAAAGTGCTGTGATGCCTCTAGGCAGAGGTGGCATGAGGCGGTGTTTGGGTTAGAACAATGCTATACCAGAGAACTACAGGGGTAAAAAGGAGAAAGGCAAGAGAAGAGAGTTGCAGTGTAGCAGCTTCAGGAGCAAGAGAAGGAGGCTGAGGAGGCATGGAGGGGGATGTAAGATGAGGAAAGGGTCCAAAGATGTCGTTCAATAGGATAAGAGGAACAGGAGGGCAGCTAGTGGAAAGGAATTTTGCTTGTATGTAAAGTTACTTATTTTTAACGCTTGTGTGTTTTTAAATTTAGGTGACTGATATATGTCAGTGCATTATGCAAGCTTTTGGTTAACTTTTAGAGTTTCAAGTCTAAGCACTGAAAAGTTAGGAAATCTGTGTGAAACTTGACCCTGCAACTTGCTTTAATACAACTTACATGACACACTATCAAGTAATTAAGCATGTGATTGTGTTATTGGAAATCAATAGCCCTCCCATCAGTAAGGCTGAATAACTGTGAATGAAGTCAGGCTTTGATCTGTCTCAGTAGCACTGCATACCTGAGGTTGTGATGGAAACTCCAAACATCTTCTGATAGTTCGTAATTTAGTGACTAGAAGCAGTCCAAAAGCAAACATTTGTGCATGTCTTAGTATTAAGAATGAGAGGCATTTGTTGCAAAATACTGAACACTGGAGGGTTTTAGTTTAAAGTAATGTCTGGGTTTGTTTTTTATTCTTGAATACTTGAAACTTGGTGCTAAATAGATTTTTTTTGTTTATTATAGCATGTTGCTGTACTTGCTCAGATGTTTTACATTGCGTATTCTGTTGCGTCATCATTATAAAACAATTAAAAATTAGAGCTGAAAAGGCAACAACTTTAACACTTATTCTATATTTTGTCTGTTAGACACAATCCAAATAGCACCATGGTGGCTTTTATCCACGTAACTAAGGCATCAAATACAATGACAATAATACTTTTTTTTAACACCTTCTTTGATTTGTTGGATATACAGACTACCTATATATATATATATCGAACTAAAAGCAGTGGAAGGAGGTAAGGAAAGATTTATGTTGCTCCTGTTCGAAAAACAGGCCAAGAAATGTTTGGTTTGATTTATTTTCTGTAGCAACCCATTCTAACATGTGTTTTTTCTTCAGAGGATCTAATTTTCAGTGGTTTTTGTAACCACAAAATACAAAAAATTGAACCACAAATATGGCTGAATCCTCTCAGACTGGTTTTGAAATTGTGGAACGTGCTTAAAATAAAAGTGAGTCAGTCAGAGACAAAAGGTTTCTCTGAAGACTGCAGAGGGGAAAAAAGTGAAATATATGTCTCCAAAGGCTTAAGAGCTGCAAATTATGGCAGTCAGGCAATCCAGTCACCAGGAGAGCTAACAAGCAATTGCTTGGAAAGCCAATCACACCAATGCTTAAGGAACTAAAAGAGAACCTGCATGGACTTGGAATGTTCTATGCTTTTATGATGTATGAAAAGTTGTTGTAGTACTGGACTTAGGGCAAATGTTTGTGCTGCCAATAGAGTGGTCTGTGTCTAAGAGAAATCAGCTGCCCATGGAAATTCTATGGAGAAACAAGTTTTGATTTTTTAAAAGACTTCTGCAAGTGGTGGGTTTGTGTGGAGAGTGTGGGGTGACAGTGTATAAAGACAAGATGCACTTTTTAGTGGTGTGAAACGCAGCCTCAGGTCTGAGAGAGAACCTGGGTCAAAAATACACTTTGGTTTTGATGATGAATTTTGGTGATGAATTATTCTTATAGCACAAAGGCCAAAGAGCTCTAGTAACCATTTGATGTATTCATAATAAAGAGTTTTTAAAAGTAACTGTTGGTGGTATTTAAAGATTGCATCTAAGTACCTTCCTATTGAAATATCTATCTTTGTCTTTCTAAACACTTATTCATTTATTATAATTTTTCCAAATACATGGAGCTCAGGAATTATTAAGATTGTTTGTGCAGACTCAGTTCTGTGCATGGAGTGTTGTAATTAGCAATTAGATTCTGCTGCCTTTCTGCCCAGCAATAGGTAGCTCCTCCAGAAGCTCTATTTCCCGACAGCTGGACAGCAGTAAAGAATGGCTCCCTGAACTGAAAATACATTTTCCAGTTTCCTATGATGTTTACTTTGAAACACAAGTTTTCTAGTAAGTGGTGTCTTGAGAATCTTGCTGAGCTCTTGGCTGCTATTAGCTGTATTTGTCTTCTGCCTGCTTAAATATGATAGTGTAGGGCTGGCACAGCTTTTATTTTTGACAGTGATTGAAGTGATTAAGGATAAGTCATGCAACAGAAATATATTTTCTTAAGTCAGTGTTTCAGCTCTGTTCTCTACTCAGCAGTGGTAGGAAACCTTCCTTTTTCCTCACTGTTTCTGTGTATATGCATTTTGCACCACGCTAAATGCTTGTTTTATTTAGCTTGCAGTCATAGGTTATATCTTTTATATAAAGAACAGGAGAAGAAACAGCAAATGGAGTGTTGCACTTGCTCTGAGTAGTTACAGCATCCCTTCTAGCGAGGCACAGGCAGGCTACCAGAGAACTGCCTGTTTTCCTCGGGCAGGAGTACTCTGAATTAGAGTAATGGCTTGAACGTGTGCATCCAGGAACTCAACTGCTAAATAACAGCGCAGAGTCTTTGTAGTTTTAACTGTTTCGGAAATAATTGTCTGTCCAGAGTAGGTTATATAAACAAAGCCTGGCTTCTGTGAATCTTCCTGCTGTCTTTAGTTGAGAGGTGGTTGTTGCTATAGCAACTTGCAGGCATTTTTCATGTTTTATTTTCCTGAGGCTGGAGGGAGGACTCTGAACATCTCTGCAAAATTTGAGCTGCAGGAGCTTTGCTCAGGAAACCCTGCAGCAGTGAAATGCTCACCTATGTTGCTTGTACTGATCCTGCTAACTTGTAGGTAGTCTAGAATTTATCTCTCTAGAAGAGAAATCCCAGCAAATGTGCCAGGCATAAATCTAAGTGGCCTAAAGTGTTGTTGTGTGAAGATAATTTGGTACCAGGAGCAGTGTAGCTATCTCCGTGTAGTGCTTAACTTGGCTTTTCAGCCAAGCCAAGCTCCTGCAGTGGAGTCTGGTGTTGACACGCCTCTCCCACCCTCAGTTCAGGGTGCCAAGTCAGGAGGTGAAACCCACATGGCAATGAACTTTTTCCTTAGTAAACAATGTTGTGGTACTTCATTATTTTATTTAGAAGCTGCATCTTGCAGAAAACTCTGCAGCTTCTATAGCCAATTATAGCAAATTTTACCCCGTGTTCCTTTGCACAGAGCACTAAGTGCCTTAGACTGTTAGCATTAAATAATACTCCTTCTTTTCCCCCTAATCCTCTCTTCTTGTGTTTTGAACATCCTTATTTTTACTCATTCTCTGGTAAAAGATTTGATAAGATCTCACCAAAGGCAGTTGTCAGGGCCTGTGCAGAGAAGTTTCTTGGGAGTTGTCCTGTGAAACTAAACCACAATGGGCATGAAACACTTTCAGTCTAAAGTCACTGTCTAAAGTCTGTTTGTGCAAATGTACTTCTATTATGGCTGACTGTAAGATGAAAATAGCCACTAAGTCAATAGGCTGGGCTGAAATTATCCTGTTTCTCTTCTTGTGATGAGAGCCCATTTATTCTCTCCCAAATGAGGCAATTGAACAAAGTTACTCTTGCAACCCAATCTTCTTCATAGACGCAAAAGGATGAGACTGAAGATGCTTTAAAGCAATTATGGGATGAAGGCCAGGAGTTCACTTAGTTCAGCAGATACAGTGATTCTGAGTTTAAAGTAATTGAAAGCAGAGGAGGGGAAATCTTGATAATGGATTTCTCTTAAGCTTTATTGTAGGGGTCTTTTAATAGGGATGGGTAGTGAGGGAATTGTCATTTGCATGGCAGGCTAGTAACTTGGAATCCAGTGAGAGCTGCTGTACTGTTGGTTGAAGCTCTGTAGAAAGAAAGCGGCTGGAGGCATCCAGAAGGTCAGGGAGATGGTAAATGTATTCTAAAAGTATTGCAGACCGAGAACTGCACTGTAGTCTCACTTGTGTAGTGTAAGGTGGCAATGCAGACTAACCAAAGAAAGAAGGCTTTGAAGGAGAATAGTCCTATTTTTGAACTTTCTTATGCTTAAAAAGTTCATATTACTTCATTTCTTAAGTGTCTTATGCCTCTTGCAGCTGCTCTTGTGTGTGTGTGTGGGAAATGCTAGAAGCGCCCTACTTTTAGAGTATGCCTGCAGTTGCACTTACAGCAGAGAGAGATTATGAAAGGAAAAAAAAGCTACTGAAATTCCTCTCTTCTATGTAATGCCCAGAAAGCCAGTACCTATCTGGATTTTCTCCCCATGGAAAAAAGCAGTTCTAAAACCTCATTTGTTTCCATGGTCTAAACCTCACCTGGCAAGGGAAAGGCTCAGCATTCGGATGTTGGTGAAGATAACACGTGTTGGTCCTTACACAGGGCACACTGAGACTGCACCTGAAAACGGTGTGTGTGTGTGGGGATGTCCCCACAGGGCAACAGCATCACTTGGTTGCTGTAGAAAGGAGTTAACTACTGTGACACAGAAAAACAATAGTGCCTTGCTTTTGAATGATCAGTATGCTGCCATGTATGAAGAAGTTCTTCACCATGAGGATGGTGAGGCACTGGAACAGGTTGCCCAGGAAGCTGTGGATGCTCCATTCTTGGAAGTGTCCAGGGCCAATTCGGATGGGGCTTTGAGCAACCTGATCTCTAGTGGAGGGCATTCCTGCCCATAGTAGGGGGGTTGGAAGTAGATGATCTTAAAGGTCACTTCCAACCCAAACCATTCTATGGTTCATTCTGTGATTCTGTGGTGGCAGAAGTACCACCATTATGGGTCTACTCTGTCTAAAACATGAAGTCACTGGGATGATAACTATGAACTTCAGTGCACGTGGAGCTAAGTCGGAAGAGTTGAAAGGATAGATGAAAGCAAGGGTATGCGCTGAGTTCAGCAGGGATGTGGTGACTTGTGTATGTCAGTGGGGTGGCAAGAAGAAAGCACTGTGCCAGTCTGGAAAGCTCTGTGTTGGTGGGACTATCCTAAATTAATCAGTAGATATTGTTCATTTTGTGACATATTCATTTAAATTAAAAATATGTATTGCATCAAAAGAATGTTTCGTTTTATTTCACTTTGGTGGGGAGAAGTGATTATATCCTCTTTTTGCAAAGCTGAGACCTATGAGATTGCATCGTTTTCAAAAATTACTATATCTCAAGATCAAATTGCTCAGTAGAGCAATGTATAGCAAAGTATCCATTTTCCCCTTCTCTCCATGCCCACGTTCACTTTACTGCAGTTGGTGTCTCACTAACACTCACAGGCTGCAATGTGCTTTAATCATTGTGCCCTCTGAGCGAGGATATCAAATAATGGATATCAAGCAACTCGAGTTGCTTTGTGCCGTTCAAGCAATCTCACCTTGGAATCGGTGTGATATAGAAAGCAGGCTGCTCTGTGCCTAACTCCCCGTTTCTCAGCAGTAGGTGTAAGCTTCATTGTGACTTGGAATTACTCACAGGAATTACCTCATAGTTTGGAGAATGATCTCTGGTTGAAGTCCAGAAGAGTTTTTCATCTAGAAAATTGTACAGGTGCTCCATTTCATAATCTCTGAGGTGACCTTCCATGCGCAACTACTGCAGCAATACACTGACACTGATCCTGGTATAGGAAATCTGTCTGACATCGTGGTGGCAAATGCTGCCTGCAGCAGTGAGAAATCTGAGGAGGAGAAGCAGCTGGTACTCTTGCACCTTGGCTGAAAGTGTTTGCCCTTGTGCCACAGTCTCACAAATAAATCACTGCATCTTGCACATTGCCTGCCTTTGGTGTTTGAAGAGCACATGGCCTAAGACAGGCTGCACAGCACGAATTGCTGGCTGTCTGGAACTGAGGTTGTCCTGCATGCCCTCAGGCAGTGGCATTTCGGTATTTATTTCGGTGATGTGTAATTAAAAAGCTTCCATTCACTTGTCTCCTCTGCATCTGGGTGAGCTTGCCAGCCTTCTGGTCAACTGCAGAACTGGCTTCGCAGCACAGGCTCTTTCAGCAGAAAACAGGGACCTTTTTTCCAGGGATCCTTTCATGTTAATATCCTTGTTTTATATTGCAGTAACATGATGAAATATAATTATCCAGAGGATATGAGTGTCAGCTTTTTAAAAAATGCTGTTACAGACACTGTGTTCCTTTTATCATCCTTAAGAGATTCTAAAACTCCCCCTACCAACGCACTTGGTTTGGTATCTTCTACGTTATTTAATATTTTAGGATACAATGCTTTTTAAAGCTGACATAGTCAGCCAAAAGTAATCTTATTTATAAATATGCATCTCCCAATGGAACAGTTACACAAGTTTAATCTTAAAAAAAAAAAAAAAAAGTTGTCCCTTTCCCTATAGCCAGTTGCATCATCCAGGTTTATGTCTGTGGATTCTTTCCAAAGAAATCTATTAATGCTTCTGGTTTTAATGTTTTGCAATTGAGTGCTGAATTAGCTGTGACAGTTTTAAATCATCTATTTATCTTTCTAGTCCACAATATGATGGAAACAATGGCAACTTTTATACCATTCCATGAGTAGTAAACACTAATGCTGGTGAGTTTTCACTCTGCTTTGCTCAGCCAGGACATTAGAGATGAGGAGCATTGGTAACAGTGCTTTGTTTGGCACCTCTGATGGCAGACTTCTGTGAGAAGTGCCAGAGCAGAAGGAACTGGTGCGGTCACTGCAGCTTGGTGTCATATAATTTATTTGTACTTGCAAACCAGACTGGTAAGTTCCACACTCTTGGAAGTATGAAAACATGTACTAAAGCATTAAGCTTTAAAGAATTGAAAATATTTTAATATAAAATTAATTAATAGGTGTTTTTAAATAAGGCATGAACTTTGCTTTCATGTTTCAGTGAATAGAAATGAAACACAGATATTCTGTCTCCCTTCTGACTCAAACCTCTGACTTGTAAATGTACTTTGTAAGTACTGCTGTTTAGACTGTAAAAGAACAGGCATTTTCTATTTGCTAATGATGGAAATTTCTAAAAGTTTTTATCTGAAATTGTGAAGACTTGTATTACCTGCATTAAAAATAGAAAACTTGTCTATAGGCTGGAAGTAGTCTTGCTTCACCTTAGTACTCTCAGAAATCCCTTCAACCTACTTCCCTTAACAAGAGAATCTGAGTGTTGACATCTAACCAAAATTAGGTACATGTCTTTATTGTTTCAAAACAGAAATCTAGATTTTAGTTTTAAACCTTTGGAGTGCATTAGATCCAAGCCTTCTGCAGAATTTGTGCAGTTCTTACTGCCTCGCTGCTACAGTAGCTGGGAAAACCTTGTAAATCTCCTGAAATAATTTTATCCGTGCAACAAAAATTTGTTGCAAAAAGATTTTTATTTCATGGTATAGCCCTATCCATCCTGAGTTTCTGAAGAAGAGTTTTCTGAAGAATTTAAATTAAGAAGCCTGAAGGAGTTGGTTTTGATGTGTTTGTATTTTTCTTCTGAAGTGGTAGCTCTGTTAGAGAAATCTTTCTAGTATCTCCTTTGAACCTGGTGTTCAGTGCTTTCAAGAGGGCTTGGGGGTTTTGGCTGGAATGGAGTGTGGACCGTGTATGTGTAGAGTTTCCAAGCTGATGCTTCAGTTCTGCTCCTGTCTGAATGTTCTTCCCCAAAGGATTAACCTGAAAGAAGGGCAGTGTACCATCAGTGTGCTGGTTTCCCCATTCCCTAGAAAGCTTATGTCTCTTGAGAGCAAGCTTCTGCAAAATGCATGTTGAAGTGGTGCCTCTCCTTGTCCCTCCTGCAACCTATTGCTAGGTCCTACAGTCCTCCAGGCTCCAGATACTTCCTTTGTTCCCCTTGCGCTGAAAAAATCATAATATCCGAGCTCACCCCCAGCACTGCTCTGAGCCTGTCTGTTGAGTTCCTGGCTGAACTGGTCTCTGAACCTTCCTGGAAGGACCAGGAAGCTCTTTGTCCTGAGTGAATGTGAGCAGGGGCTCCTTACTGTGCCCTTTTGCTCCCATCCTCAGCAACTGCTCAGGGAACATCTGCCAACTTCCAGGACAGCACATCTGCTACACAGGAAGGGCTCTGCAGCAAGGGCTTTAAAGGATGAAGGTTGCTTCAAAATGATCTGTGAATAGGAGCTGACTGCTGTCAGCTGCTCTTTGGAGGCCAGCAGCAACCCACAAGGCACCATTATTACTTCCTGCATAGAAGGGACGTTTTCAGTTGTTGAAGAAGGGGAGAAAAGGAGGAGATTTTTTTATATTGATAAAATGCTGATGCTTAGTTCCTGTGCTCCTGCATAGTTTAAGTGTCAGAGTAACTGTCTTGGACACAGCTCTTCTGTGCAGTATGTACAAATGGATTTTGGTGATGAGAGAAGGAGATGGTTTGGTTTTGTGTTCAAACTGTTGTGTCTGGGTCTCTAATCCATCTTCAAGCCTCTCAGCAGGGTCACATTGTAGCATGTGTTAGTTGAAGGTGAGAATTTCCTTCCTATCTTGTTTTGAAGGACTTGACTTTGGTAATTTTTATGTTTGCCTGCATGGGAGTTTACAAAAGCAAAGCCAGTGCTGGTGGCAGTACAATTTTGGTTCACTCAAAGCACTGTTTTATAATAATCTTCTGAAAAGCGTATCAGGTCCTGAACAAGATCAGAGCTCCAGTGTGCTTATACTGTGTCAGCGAGGAGTAGCACTGTCTTAGTGTTCAGCTCAGACACAGATGGCAGAAGCAGCAGCATAAGAAATTTGGTCTGTCTAGTGTTCAGTACAGGGCAGCAGCACCAGAAAACATTGTCTCCAGGCTGCCAGGCCAATACTCACCCCAAGCTCTTCTTGAGGGGAAGTTTCAGAGTCGTTATCAACAAGTGAATTTTGGAAACTAGCCTCTAAAATGTGAGTTTTTAAATGGGATTCTTTACAACTTATTCTCCCCAACACTTCTAAAGAAGAGAGCAGGTCACAATTTTGTCCTGACTTACTCTGAAGATTTTAATATTAAACATCCAGATGCTTGTTTTTTTTCCTTTTTATCTATCAGCTATACTGCATGCATCCTGGTAATTTTTGGCCAGCCATAGAACTTTGAGACCTCTTTATCTCTGGAAAGATTACTTTCCTTTGTTCCCAAGCTTACAATTTTAAGATGCAAGTAAAAGGTAAGTATGGGATACAAGTATCTAATGAACGCATTACTTAAGTCTAAAATATATTGCACTAAAATATTACTTAGTATACTGTTTGTCTAAATATATATAATCACTATTGATAACACAAAGCATATGAAATGCTGAAGACTTGCAAAATATATTTTTACTGTAAATATGGAGAGTAGTTTTTACATGTCTTATTCATAAACTATGGATGTAAGAAGAGGCAAAAGTCACAAGCAGTGGAAAAGCTTTAATTTGTGTTGAACTCTGCTTTTCCTTGTGTTCAGCCCCTGGATCATAGCTCATAGGAATTTGCTTGTAGGATAAACAACCAAGTTTTGCTGTTAAAGGGACTCTTTAGTCTTAAAGTTCAGTGATGTTGCTTTAGAATAGAGCAGCCAGTTGCTGAATGCTCAGATGCTTATGGTGAGCCAGGTACTCAGGATTTTGGTCTTAATGTGTTTCTGAATTTAAGCTAATACATTTTGTCAGCTCTGACCTGTAGGTGCACTTTCAACACACTCCACCCAGCACAGCAGTACCTCTGACTTGACTGACGTGCTAGCTGGCCGCTGTTCCCAGGGGCCAGATAAAACTGCCTAGGCTAGAAAAACTGCCTAGACTAGACACACTTCTTTATTATTACTTGTACAGACTTAGAATACTCTGTTCTCTGCTTAATTCTGAGTAGTTCAAACTATGCATTTTTTACATTGTGTGTGTCAGGTGTGACATGCTATGTAAGATAAGCACGTGAACTTAAGAGTGGGGCTTTTGTTTGCTACCAGTTAGCTCTGTTCTAAATTTCCCAGTTTAATGCTGAATTTCCTCGGCTATGTATTGGCAGCACTTTTTTACTGTGGCATGAGTTTGTTCCAGCTGTCATTTCTGATGCTTTCCCTATCTCTCAACACACACCCCCAGCACTCTTTGGCAGCTAAAAAAAGTAGCTGTTCAGTCATACCAGGGGGATTAGATGACAAGTGGCAGGTACAGAATAGCTAGATTTTCTTCTTTTTTCCCTGTAATCCCTCCTCCTCTGATTTAGCTATTTCTTTTTTTCTGGTGGCTGCTTCTCAGTACTTCTCTCTCACTTGTAGAATTAGAGCAGGAAACTGGAGGGTGGTTCCTCCCCTTTGGTGCTCAGAGCGCTGTCAGGCACTCGTGGCTGTCTGCAGGCCTGGGGCTCTCCTGCGTTTGTGCTCTCACCCACTGCTGTGCAGCTCTCCTTTCCAGACCCGTGCTGGGACGCAGTTCTGGGGGGGCTGCTGTGCACATCCTGACCTGGACACAGGTCTGAGCAGCACCTCTTGCTTGTGGTCCCCAAGTGCCCCTTCACACTGTGTTTAACCTCCTGAGGATTACACTTCTGGGGGTAGAGAGCTTCTGGAAATAGAACTGCATCTGTCTTATGGCTGATGCCCTTCTTCAGTGGAACAGAGCTTAAGCATCTTCTTTCCAGCTCCCGAGCCTTGCTGTGGTGCCTTTGGTTTGCCATTCACCTCACTGGGAATAGCTGTTTCACATCGTGCAAACATGTGCTTGATGTGCCACAGTCTGCAAAACAAGTGTTTGTATACTGCACAGCTCTTGTGTTTTTAAAAAAGCCTGTCAAAATGCCAGTGTGATGCTTCCCATCTCAATGTTTGGCAATCAGTGATTTTTCCAGGGTCTGGGTGAATGTTCTTTCTGCTTTCCAGCACATCCTCCCAAGGACGCTAATTCTCAACTAAGTTTTTCCCCTTGAATGTGTTATCTTGTCTCTCAGGCCAGTCTTCTTTGACCAGAGCTTACCTGACATGTAAAGAAGAACAAAAAGCTTATAGTTTTCCTCCTTTCTCAGTCTTTTCTATAGGACTTTTCCTCAGCTTTGAATCTTTTTAATATAGAATTTCTCTTTGCACTTGTTTACTCCCCACTGCTAGCAATTCCTACTTCTGCTCACTTGGGCCTCCTTTGGACAAGCTGGAGATAACTGGTTTTGTTACTTCAAGAGGAACACCTTAGACTGCAAGTTTATTAAAAGCATTTCTGTCTGACAGATACTGATCATGGAACAGCTCATTTGAAGTAGTTCTGGTTATTATAAGTGGTTTTTTCCCTTTTAGAAAATAAACTTTGGTACAGGTACTTGGTACAGAGATTGTTAACTGCTGCAGGAATTGACTATAATTATAATGGCTGTATGAGATGTGGGGTGAGCTGACATCCTGTATGAAATTGCTTGTCAGTACTTCTAGAGCTTGTACTTATCCTGGTAATAGAAGTATTGATTAAACCTGTCTGATTTTGAACACAGATATATCGTAACTGATCAAAAAATTCTAAATAGATTTCATTTCCATTACAAAACCGCTATTTCAGGAATAATCTGCCAGTTTTGTACTTGGTTCAAAGCAAAACTAAAAGGTGAGCCTGCAGAGGTCCTCCCAGCATTAGTCAGCCTTATGGATCCCTTTCAGCTCTGCCCCTGGTAAATATTCTGAATTCTGTGCTGCAGCTGGTTTTACTAATAAGCTCAACATTTACAAATGCATATTATCCAGTAACAATACATGTATCTTTTCTTGCCTTTTCCCCCCTCCTATGTTTCCTCTCTTTCCATACAGAGAAACTGAGGCACAGCTTTCTGTTTCACGCTGTGCCATATATGTAATGGCAGAGCTGAGAGAGAGGAGCTGTGCTTCACAGAAAATTATCCTTCTCTAACACTTCTTTATGTAACTTTTATTCCCCTATGTAAAGGTAATGGTACAAGATAAGCAGCAGAGGAGCTATTAGGTAGTTAAATTATAACTCTTCTAGCATCTGTTAGGTATTGAAATTGGTGTTGTCAATATTTAGGTGTGGATTTCAGATGTTTATTTGTCTGAATAATCTGATTGTATATTAGAGCAAGAGGTATTTTATGTGGGAGCACACCTACATTGGTTACTAAATACTTGTGCCAATTCTTATTTGATATCCAGCGTCGTTAAAATTCATGGTGTGCCATCTGTTCTTTTCATCACTTGTCATATGAGTGGTCATATGAATGTGTATTCAAACTGTGTCACAAAATATTCCAAGGAAATGTTAGACAAGGAAATATGGGGAAAAAATATTACTTCATGTAAAAGGCTTTTTTGAAAGTGTAATTCTGGATGGCATTTAAACTACTGTTCTGAAGTCAATGGAGTGTTGCATAATCCCATGGCACAGTGCTTGAAGAAAATAATGCACATACACAGTATGAAAAAGGCAAAGAAATTTGTGCTGACACTACTAGAACATCAGTATACTCACTAACTCTTAGAAACAGTATTTTTTCTATTTTATGACAGTTTCCTCTTCTATGTGATGCCCTAGGCCAGGCTGAAGGGAAGTGTGATGTAGTCCCACTGAATTACAGTGGGAGTTTTCTGAGAATGTTCTAAATGGTTGATACATGCAGGATAAAAGCTTGTTTTACTACCGCCATACCTTTGAGGGGGAGGTAAGATAGAAGGAGTTTAGAATCACAGAAGTGTTAAGGTTGGAAAAGACGTCTAAAATCAAGTCCAGCTGTTAACCTAACACTGCCGTGTTCACCACTAAACCATAGCCCCAGGTGCCACATCCTCAAGTTTTTGAACACTTCCAGAGATGGTGATTTCACCACTTCCCTGGGCAGCCTGTTCCAATGCCTGACTACTCTTTTGGGAAAAATTCTTTCCTAATATCCAGTCTAAAGCTCCCCTGGCAACTTGAGGCTATTTCCTCTCATGGTGTTGCTTGTTGTTCTGCGAGAAGAAGGCGACCCCCACCTGGCTACACCCTCCTTTCAGGCAGTTGTAGAAAGTGATATAGTTCCCCCTGAGCCTGCTTTTCTCCAGGCTAAACACCCCCAGCTCCCTCACCTGCTCCTCGTAGCACTTGTGCTCCGGAACTTGCACCAACTCTGTTGGCCTTCTCTGTACTTGCTCCAGCACCAGGTATGGATTTTGATAATGGTAGATCCTACCAAGCCTGGCGGTGCAAGTGTTCAGTGGTGCTCAAATTATCTTCTAAAAATCAATCCATCTCCCCACAGGTCAAACTAATCTTTTGTATGAGGCCTTTAAAATGGCAAATACTGAAATCTTGTGTTGAGCTGCCTTTAAGGTGTTAGAGTTCTTATTGTCATTTGGAATCAGTATTTGTTAAGTTCAGCAGTGGTTATTTCTATTGATTTCAAGAGACTCAATACAGATGACAGGGAGAGAAGTGTCTGACAATTATTTAAGATTTCACACATTTTTATTGGTGAGACGATGTGATTTTTGAACACTGCTCTTGGCAAAACATTGCTCTTGAACACTAAATGTTTGATAACACAGTTTTTCCTCACCCACCTTCCCTCTGCAAAAACAGTATAGTACATTTAGCATACAGGTTCTTCCCATTACCTTTCACCCTCTAAGTTAATCCTGAAACGTGCCTGTGGAAGGAGGTAAGCAAGGAAACAAAGACTTCTGTGAGGGCATGAAGGGAATGAGCTCGCTGAGGTACTAAGTGCTGAGTGTATATTGTTAAACCTGACATCCATAAGAAATTATTTGGAGCCTTCTGAAGAAAACTTGTTTTAATTATGTTTTCTAAAGTGGATTTAATACAGTAATGCCTGTTTAGCTTCTAAATCTGGAGTAATCAGGGTTTTTTCCAACTTTCATTTCTAGTGATATTTTTGTTCAAGTGAATCGGTGTCTTTCCTCCCCTAAGCTTTATTTATAACTGTCTTTTTATCCTTGCTTGCAAATACTTTCAAGCTGTTTGTGGAAGGCTTCTTAGAATTCTTACAGTCTGCCTTTGGGCTGTTTCCAGATTGGTGTGTTCTGGACGCAAACACTCTATAGTGGAACTGCTGGATGCAAAGAGGAGTAGCAAGATGAAAAAATCATGGCACCTAATTTCTTGGCTTGTTTTTTGATTAGAGACAGATGCTGAACCAAGGATATGGTTGTGATTTGAATAAAAGTAATGAATCTTCTGGGATTTTTCTTTATAAAATGTTGTTGAAAGGGCATTCAGAGCTCCAGAATTAGATCTTGTTCTAGGCTGGTAGGGCCTGATCAAGCATCTATTGCAAATAATGGGAATATCTCCTCGGTTAGATGTCATTCAGGACATTAATAGCCCTCTCTTCAGTCCTGCATTATGGGTGTGTTAGAAATTTGTAAAGAAGTTTTTACCAGTATCTTGTACCGTACCTTTAGAAACCTGAGATCTGCAAGTTACCTTATACATCTGATTAAAACACATTGTTAAAATGCAATCTTCTTGTGGTTCTTTCTTCAACTTGAATCAGGAATTTGTATTGTGGCTTCAATGCTTTCTGTGTAGACTTTGGGTTTTTTCCTATGCAAAATGATGTAGAATGGCATTAAGGTGAAATCTTGGAACGGTGCAATTTTAAAGGGAATCTGGCAATACTTAAATTTCATTATAATAAGGTGAGTGACCTATTATTAAGTAAAATCATTAATTAATATCTTCTTTTCTTCCTTATTTTAGTAACTGAAGGTTCTGAAGCACAAGATAAGAAAGTCACTTCAGGACAAAGCAACGCTGGGACTAAACCAGGTACACCATTCCACATGCTCCGTGTTTCAAGGTTGTTTGCCTCAGTGGTTGTCACTGCTGAAAACAGCTGTTGTCACAGAAACGTCTGAAGTTTGCTGCTTTTGTACCTCACTCACTGTTTCAGTCACAACTGGTATCAGTGACTGTTCATGTTTAGATAGGCTGGAATCTGTGATTGTTTGCAATGAAGCAAAACTGAAAAAATCTACTTATATTTTAGAATAGCTTAGGAATGAGGGTTGGGGAGTGGAAAAAGACAGCAGAAGCCACTGTATTTGCATATGTGTGTGAACAAGAATTATGTGCTGTGGGCAAAGATTTTCAGCTTTATATAAATTTGCTTCTGTTCAAGCATTTCCTCACTTACCACAAAGCATGCCATATTCTGTAATGTGCTCTATGCAGTGGGCAGATGTTTCTCATTACTTCACCATACCTCACGGGCACGTTGTGTGGATTTAACTCACTGTTTGCTCACACAGTTGAGAATGTATGTACTAAAAAGCTTAATGCAGTCCTTGGTGTCGTGGCTCTGTTCCACTTGCATGCTTAGACCAAGATCCAGAAGATCGCTTAGATATCTGAGTTCTGCTTGTGTTGCATTTCAGGTAACCAAGATTAAATTATGCAGTTAAAAATGATTTTGCCTAGATGCCTGAGAAAGCAGAGGTGCTTGTGTTGCTGAGGACTAGGCACACAGTAACATCCCCCTTTCAACTCCTTGACAGCTTGGCAGCTCAGTGACTGTTTTGTTCTTCTCTATCCCCAAGCTGGGTACCTTTGGCCTGTGTCCCCAGAGGGAAGGAATCCCAGGGCTGTCTGTGTTCAGATCACACCTCACATGCTCTGCCAGGCAGCGCTGGCTCCTGGACAAAGGACAGGATCCACGGCTGCTCTCAGTCAGATAGGCAGTGGGAAAAAGAGGAGAAAATAAAGATAACACTACCTCCTTCCACAGCAAAACCAGAGCTCTTCATGTTGGACAGTGTTCAATACTCACTTTATTCTGAAATAGTTTAATCCAGTTTTCATTTCTCAGGAGGGGGTCCTAGCTGTTCCAATGTTCCCTTCATCTATGCTGGTGTTTAGAAAGGAATCCAAAATTCTTGGGGCTGGGGCAAGGGAAGGCAGAGTGTAGCTGATAGTATAAGCCACAAAAACTCACCTTATGTACAAAGTGCATATGAAAATTGTTAATTTAGGAACTTAATTTCTACAAATATCAACTGTGCTTAAGAGTTTGTTGAGTATTAGTTCTGCAGAAGATTTTTAAAACTTGCTTATTCCTTTTGTTGTATCATTAGGGACAAAAACCTACTGATGTTTCAGTGCTGAATTTCTGTAAAATACTGTTCACAACTTCTAAGCTTCTCAAAATTAACTATTAACTTATAAACTTTTGAGCTCACACTGAATATTCTAAATATATGGACATATACTGTTTTCATATGTAATTTAGAGGCTTAATTTCCAGCAGCAGGTCCAAAATTAATTTCTCCTTTATAGAACTATGGCTTGTTTATTCTCCAAACATCCCTATCATACTAATCCTTAATTCTATGCCTGTTACATATGTGAAGGGAAATAGGTTGTTGAGTGTGAGTTCCCACATATTGAAGCATAACCAGACTGCAACTTCCAAAGCAACACGTGGGTCTTCCTGGCGTGTTGTCTGTCAGGCTTTGCATATGCCCAGTTGGCAATTACATCTCTAAAAAATGAGAAATTCTTGCAGGATTCGTTGCAGCTGACATGTTTCCCATCTCCTTTCGCAGTAACTTAAAGCTTATGGTCTGATGACAAATACAAGCAAGAGACAGTACAAAGTACTTGGTGTGTTTATCCTGGTTTTCCTACTGAATAAGTAGAAATGCCAATCCGCCAGGTATTTGCCTGGTGGGTTTTTAGTGAGTAGAGACATGAGAAATAAAATGGAGAGCTGTCCCAGTGAACTCTCCTGTTTTGCCACAATTTGAAACTACTGATGGTGTGCACTGAGGGTGCCAGCAGAACATCTGGATTCAGAATGGAAATGTTGGAGGTTGGGCTTGTAGCTTGATGAAGGATCATTTTCAAGGCTTAGAGAAGACTAAGACTTTTAATTATCAGTGTAAGGCTTGCACCAACAATATGTGCTCCAGATTGTAGCAGAGAAAATGCAACGATGGTCTGCTACAAAGGTGTTACCCTCATCTTTGTGCTAATATTGATTTAGCTCTTTATGATCCCAAATGTATGCAAAATCACTTGTTATTGAAGACACGCTTACGCTCTGCATAGCCTGCAACTTAATGTGAATTTCTTAGGATTGTTCTAACATCCTGGGGTGTTGGAAGAGGGGCTGTTCTTGTGTGAGCACTATCAGGTGTGTAATATGGAAAAAATAATTGGTTATCTTCGAACATAGTGGCAGAGGGCAACTTTAAAAATTTATTTTATTCCTTCAATTGCTTATAATTAGGAATTCTTAAGGGAGACCTTTTCAGTTTGCCTGTCCATGTAACCCTCCTGCCTCTTTGAAGAATTGTTGCCTCTCCCCAATAGGGAAATCTCTCTTCTCAAGAAAGAGAAAAAAACAAAAACCCACTGGAATGACATTCTGAAAGAAGCAGGTTTCTACATTTTTCCCCAGTGCCTCATCACTTTCTGTCAACTCAATGTTACACTGACTTTGCTGACAGCCCTTGAAGGGAATCCTTGTTTTCCAGGGGAAATGTGCATTATTCCACAAGCACTAATTACTCATGCTACAGAAATGCGTGTTTTGTGAACCTCGCGTGCCAGTCACAAGAGAGAAGGAATATTATTACCCCTTTGACCCGTGTCTGCATGCTAAAGGGACTGCGTGCGAGTCAGCACACTGCTGAACATCAGCCAAATGCTAATGTACACTGTGCAGTGGACAAATCCCTGCCACAGCATGGCTCAGCAGTGTCATAAATGGCAGCACCGTGAGCGAGTCAACCAACAGTAAAGTTTTGACCTGTGACTGGGTGATGGATTACCTTGGTCTTTGCTGGTGACTTTGTTCACTTGTTGCACCTTTCATTGGGGCTGTTGTGTTTGAAGGTTCTCCCTGCCAACTGTGCAATGGGTTTTCTCCTTGCAGCTATTTGCTATTAATAGCTATTTGCTATTTCCTTTGCATCACTATTAACACTCCTAATTGAGGCTCTAGTCTGACAGTTGTTGAGATAATAGTTTTTCACTGATTAGAGTTCAAGAGTAATTAAACTGTAGGTAGCTGTTGGTGAACTGGTTCACCCAAGAAATCCTGTCATGCTTATGCAAAAACTTCTGTTAGAGGATGAAATGCACATTATTGAGATATATGTATTTTTAAATCTAATTCAAATAACTATTCAAAATTAGTCTAGCACAGCCTCACTTTTGCAAATATCTTTAACCTCAGTTTTATGACCCGTTGCATTGTTTGCTAATAACTTTTTTCATAGGTATGCAGCCTATACACAAGTAGGATGACTCTACATGTTTTTACAAGTTGCTTACATGTATATTCACACTGAATAGTGAAAAGGCTCTGTTGTCTTGTGCACTTTCATGGTGACAGTATTCTAGGTAGTTCTTTATCTTAAAATACTTAAAAACTGAGTTTCCCTCAATACTAAAATAAATCAAACCATTTATTTATACCCAGAAATATTTTTTATTTTTCTGTGGGTTTTTTGTTTATTGTGTTCTTATGCAAAGCAGACTTTTTCAGTGCTACTGAAAAAAAGCATAAAATTAAGAGCTTTCCAGGTTTAACAGAACAGGCTGAGTAGGAAATTAGTTTTGGCAGCATGCTGAGATGAATTGCTAACTTGGATTTCGTTCCCTTTGTCTGGAACAGCTCCATTGCTGAGACTGGAAGTCGGATGCTAGCTGTTCAGCACTTTGTTGTCTTCCAGAATCATCATTGAGCAAGTGATGTTTTTCCAACCAAACCTGAATTTTTAAAGTCAAGCCTGGGCCCTGACAGAGATTTCTCATATTATCCTAGTCTTACTGCTGTGATCCAAGCAGCCAGTTGCAGACAGTTGTGAAGTACTCATGTAGCTAAATTTCAGTCTACAAGATTAGTTAAAGCTATCATCTCACTTGACTGGTATTATACCAGTCCATGCATGTGATGCACTCACTGCCTTTAATATATTTGCCAGAGTTTTTAACACATGTGCACACAAACATCTTTTGAGATCAATATCGTGCTGTTTCCAGAGGCTCAGCCAGAACTGCTTTAGAACTACTCAGCCAGACCAGTGTTTTGATCCAGCCTGTTTTGCTTGGGTGCTGAAGTTCTTGTGTCATGAAATTGGGCTTCTTGGTTGTTCTGAGGCAATATCAAGGGGAAGACAATACTTTATTATAACAGATTTTCCTGTGGATGCATTTTGGAGAGACAAGAATAATAAACAGTACTTTTTCAGAATGCTCTCTAGCAGTCAAGTTGTTTTAGGCTTGGAAAGGAAACAAAGATTCTTCCTGGGTTTTCACACGCAGTAGTCTGGCTGGGTATTCACAGTTACACCTTAGTCTATTCTTTGGAAGTATTGTACATATTAAAAAATATCAGTGCGTTATAATTTATTGGCTTTCTGGGGTTTTTTAATAAGACGGATTTCTGAAAATGTAATCTGTTTTAACAGAATGATTAGAGTTGTTTAACAGCCATTTTCCTAAAAGTTTGGGTTTGGTAGTATTTGATTTTCTGCTATGTGCCTAATACTTCTCTTCCTCCATTTGTAGATCATCCAACAGTACTAAAGGTTGATGACAGGCAACGGCTTGCCAGAGAACGGAGAGAAGAACGAGAAAAACAGCTAGGTAAGGCCTGCTCTGATTTTTGTTTGTTTGTTTTTAGCAGACTATCATCTGCATGCAGTGTTATTGCCTGTTTACTTTTGGGGGCAGTCAGCAAAATGATGGTGCTAGATATGCAATAGTGTCATTTTAGATACACTACCATATCTTTAAAGTAGATCTTTTAGTTCATCAGTACTATATCTCTCACCTGTTTTATGAATGTGAATGAAAAGTAGGTTTAATTCTGAAATCATGCAAGGGAGCTTCACTGATGTAAATGGGATTTTTAAGTTTTAGAATATCTTACCAATTAAGATTAGACTACTTAAAAGGTTGAATACCATGAAATAGAATTGCAGGATATGTTGCCAGTGTATGGTTTGAATTTTTTAATGTAAACTTGGGGTACTTTTTTCAGGTCAAATCTTTAGTAGGTGTCAAATAGATGTGCTCAATATCTTATGTCACCTGTGCCTGAGTATTTATAACACAGTTCAAGTGAATAGGGAAGTTTACTTAACAAGTGACTACTGATGGGCTGTACACTGAGTATACTGTGGTGAGACAATTAAGAATTATGTCAAGCCAAAGTGGTGGCTTTATGAACAACATTTATATGTTTGGCTGCCACAAAATTCCGTGGCAATTGGGAAGTTGGGAAATACAAGTATTTCCTCTTTTTTATGTGTTTACTCTGATTTCTTTCAATGCTGAGTTGTTCTTAGGACTTGAGAAACAGAAGTTCTTTATTTCCTATTGCTAACTTCTGAAAGTTTATTGTACTATATTATAACTCCAGCCAGAGTTATGCTGCTTTTTCTAACCTTGAAGAGCCATGGTTGTCACCTAGGTCTTGATAGCATTTATATCCTCCCTTCTTTCCAGCACCTTATAACATTGCAGTAGCTATGCATGAATCCCTAGGATTGTTTTGGAGGGGAAAAGGAAAGCTTTGGTTTTGGCTTGCTCAAGGGGTAACATGACAGGATGTTTGCTAATACCTGAAAAGCTGCTCCTCGAGTTGAGGTTGATGGTATGTGTAGGCTTAGTTTCTTCAGGTTTCAGAGCAAATGGATGTTACTGGCCCATTTTAATTAATTTTTCATAGATGTTGGTTCCATGCCTTGAATTTGTTTTTTTTTCTCAGGTTTGATCCTTGGGTAATAACAATGCTTTACTCAAATGCAGAGAAAGATGCTTTCCCTGAATTTTACTCAACTCTGATTTTTCTAGCTATTGATAAATGAGTATTTGTTACTGGAAGAACATGACTTCTGTTTAGAAATGTGTCATTTTGTGTGACATGTTTTAAAAGCAACATCAAAGCAACATAAGGGGTTTTTATAACTTGACATGGAGTCCTTCGTTTCCAAGTGGGAGAGTTCTGCATGTCCCTATGATGTATGAGTGTATTGTGTGTTCTTGCATGAAGAATTATTTTGAACTCACAACAAAACTGAAAGTCGCATTGTACTTTCATCTGTATATTTGTCTGCTATGATTTAGGAACTTTCTCTTGAGATTTGTGTTCCAGTACAGCAAAGCAATGATTTTTACAATGGCATGCAACTTTATTTTCTTTTTTTTTTTAGTGCAGAACCTAGATAATCAGTCACTCATTTCGTGTGAACCACAGCAAAGAAATTCCTAAGCTGTCGCTCTTAAATGTTAAGTTGTGTAATATTGTTACATAAATGTGTCCTGCTAAAAATTAAAGTTGGATTTTGTTAATACTGGGACATCAGCCAGACAACAGTAAAGCAACTGAAGGAAGGAATTTTTTTTTTTCAATAGAATTAGGTTGGATTTAAACTTAATTCCTTTCCTTTTGATTCAGGGGATCTGTCAGGTTTAGCAAAGACTTCTTTTTAAGCAGAAGTTGAGAATTTCAGTCATAACTAAAGTAAAATTATTCTTTGCTGTAAAAAAAAGGAAAGAACAGTGTTCAGTTCTCTGGGTGTAGAGCTGGTGGTAATTTTGTTCTGTATTTTCAGCAACTTGAGCTCCTGGAGGTCATGTTATCAATCTTTTCAGGAAAATTAAGTTGTTTGACCCTTCTGTTAAGAACATGTGGAGTACTGGTTTAATAAGGATTATGTTTATTTATTGGGCAATATTCTGATGTTGCAGGAGAGTTGATTTAAGACCATTTTCTTCCTCCCTTTTTTTACTCTCAAGTTTTAAATTTTTTCAAGTTCTACTGTGCTGTGATACATTTGGCTTTCCTGTGGTGGAGTGGGTTGATGTATGCTCTGAACTCTTGAGGATTTGCTTGCACCTGGAAATAGTGTTTTAGCAGTCTTATCCTACTTAGCACACTTGGGTGTCTAAGTCATATTTTTAATTAGAGTTTAGAGAGTAGGAAATGCTGTCATTTTTGTTGTCTGGATATATATAGCATATATGTGCTGGGACTGTTGGTATCTGCTGTTTCTTGAGGATCATGTTGAGCCACCTAATTGAAAAGAAAGAAGCTTCTACAAAAATGCCCCTTTCACCTTTAGTATATTCATGTTTTGTTTTGGACCTTTCTGTCGATAAATAGAAGACACACAGGGACACAATCAGCAAATCACACCATCAAAAAGGAATGATTTTTTTAGTTCCTTCACTGTAGGAAAGGCATTGCTTTTGAAATGCCATCCCAACACTTCTAAAATATTAATTCTTTGACATTTTTCTGTGCAGTTTATTTTGCATGACTGAAGTAGTATCAATTTCAAGGGGGGTTTTTTGCTTCAATCTTTTTATTCTCCTGACCATTTGGTAATGTGTGTATTGTTGATATGCACAATCAGACCTTTAAAGGATTATTAGGGTGATCTTACTTGAATTTCTAAGTACTGGTTCCAGTGTTGTCACTTGCTCTTCAGTAACCATGTTGTCATTTTTGTGCTCTTTCCCACAGCACCTGTGCATAAAAGTTAACATCTGTCCTTTAAAATACAGATATCAGATCTCTCTGTGTGAGACTAACCCTCTTGGATTGTGTAAGACGGAAATCCCAAGAGAGGCAGTGGTAGGTGAGGGTGATAGCTGTCAAATGGGACTGTTCCCAGAGGTCAGAGCAGAGGGAGCTGTCACATTTCTGGCTCCAGCTTGGCACTTTACATGAGTCACACTGGGCAGCTGTGTTCTGGCACTGGATGCTGGGACACACACATGTTGGAACTGACTTGTTTATGAACGCAAACATGGTAGGTGGCCTGGTCAAACTGGAAAATTTTACTGAAAACTACTGCTTTTTCATCATGCGGACTTTACCCTTGTCTGCCATACTGATTGTATCTGTGCTGCCAAATTTAACAGTGCTGAAGAGCATTCCCTGGCGCTAAAACTTAATTGTTCTTGCTATAAAGCTGTTATGATGGATCCTGGCAGGGTTTTGGCTCCAGCCAACTAGCTGTCTGCTTGCTGATTCCCAGACAAGGTTTGGGAACTGGCAGGGAAGGTCCATGGGCTTTTCTGCATGTGCTGATTAAGCGCTGTCACCATTTTGGAGGGTAGAAGTTAGGTAGTACAGGTGAAAGTTGTTCCGTGCCACTTAGTCTCTGGTTCCAGAGCATAGACCTGGTCCTCCTTAACTGGAAAGAAAAATCAAAATGTGTTTTTCAACAGGAAAAGTAGCTGGGATTTTAAAATGGTTTTCATTCTGGTAACCTTAGGTAGTGGCCTAGCAAAGAGGAAGAATTTTCATGTTGTTACTTAGCAGTATTTTGGTCCCTGATTCTTGAGAAAACAGTTTTAAGTCTCACTTCTGCGCATGTTTTATCTACACTAATCCGGCTTGAAGTCTGACCTTTTTTTAATCACAGTTATGCCAGTTATTATCCTGGCAAGGACATGTGGTTCATTTAGTTTCTGGTGTTGGGAACAAAAGATGGTGTTACTGCCTTTTGACTTAGCACACCTTCTTAAATGAAGAGTGGTTAATCTTAGTTCTTACAATGTGTCTGAGTTTCAAGTTTGCCATTCATTAAATTCTTAATACTCACAGGCATAAGCATTAAAATAACATTTTAAAGATCACATTATCATGCAGATTCCTCTCCCATTTGAAAGTGATCATTGGCAAAATAGGAAGATTAATAAAAATTACAATTTTTTTCTGTGAGTAAATTCCTTCTGGTCTATTTTCTTCCCTGGCACTTGGAGGCAAAACTTTATCCAACATTTCCACAGAAAGAAGCCCCACAGAAACTGGGAACCATTGACCCTGGCATATGAATAATTATGGGATCTACTTGGAGAACTTGAATGTCGAAAGGGTTTATTAGGCAAGAAAGCAATTTTTAAGGAAGACTAGTTTAAAAATTTCGGTGATGAATGTCCCTCAGAGCATGGTTACCGGGGAAGGGTTGGCTTAGAGAATCTCACATTAACTTCACCTTTAATTACAGCTCTGAAGTTCACCTTCTAATTCGTTCAGTCTGCCACTTCTGTGTAATGTCCCCATTTTTAGGTCTGGTTAAAGCATCACCGATCCATTTTACTGCTAATGCAGCAAGGAGGCAATCACAGCCTCAGTGCAGAGCTGGCAGTGAGCAAAGGTGAAAGAGCGGTCAGAGGAGAAAGCTGTCGCTGAGGTCAGGGCTGTAAAGTTAGAAAAGATAAAGGCTGGAAAGATTGACAAAGACTGTAGGATCTTTACTCAGGTAAGCTGTCCATCTGAGGTGGATTCAAAAGGCAGACTGAGAAAGCATGGTGCTAGACTGATCTGCCTTTATATAGGCAGTAAACCAGAAGAAAAAGGACTGAAGTGAAGAGACAGCAGAACGGACAGGAAAAGAGAATATGGGGACACGTTGTTTGCTTCACATAGATAAACAAAAAATAAAGGCTTTGACACTTAGTGCATGCTCCTCCTTCCCTCATAGCCTAAAACCCCTGCAAAGAATAGTTCTCTGTGTGTGTAGTTGGGGAAAGAAGCTACAAAATTGTTTCCAAAAAAGAAACATGCATGGTTTGCCGCTAACATCTTCCACATTACATTTGTTAATTCCAGTTTCAAACCAAAATTAACTGTTTTCAAGTCTTATGTGTCTCTTAATATTGGAGTGTCTCTTTCTTGATTGACCTTGTTTTCTCTTGCTCTGTTATTCACTTCAGAAATGTCAGAAACACAGCCTTAATTATGTCGCTTTGTTATCTAATCCAGCATTACTAGTTTGCAAACAAGCAGAAGGTATTTAACAGCATGTCTGGGGCTCAATTTCTAAATCTTGTTTTTATGCTCTGCTTTCATGTCCTTGTATCACGTGACTGTGTTCAAATGTACTGATTGTACTAAGGAGTGAAATAGAAAATGGATCAGGCTGTGACTTTTGTTTGTACTTTCCAGCTTTATTGTAATTGTTCCTATGGAATGTAAGCTTTCAGCATGCAGGTGTTTTCTGAATGATGACCAAACTTTCCTTGAATGAATCTTGCACATTGTCAGACAAGGGAGAGAAGGATCATGAACCTGTTAATGCTCAGGCCCAAGAAAAGGCCTTTTTGTTGGACCACACCCACACTGGATTTCAGGGTTGGCTCAGCACCAGGCAGAGCTCTTAGCACAGTTTCTGGAGACGACATCATAAAAGTTGGTATTCTTCCCTTCCATATCCTCAAATTGGCTGCTCTTTCAGGTTGATGAGACCTTTGAGATATCTTCAGTTTCCTGTGGGTGCATCTGCTGGTTCTTTCTATCAGCAAGGCATTTGATGCTGTGCTCCTAGAAGCACACCTGTGTGTCCAGAATAGAGCTTAATATATCCCTAATTTTTTACCTTAGAGCAGAGGGCTAAAGAGTAAACTTTTTACTCTACAAGACAATTTGTTCATTTCTATTAGGGGTGGCAGGAAAAGGTTTCTGCAAATTCATGAATAGGAACATAAAAATGAAATGAATATGCTATTTTAAACTTCTTATTTTTCTTGAAGATATCCTTATGTATCTAAGGACACTAACTTATGTCACTGTATATACCTATCTTATAGGTGACAAAAACTGAGCCCTTAAGTTCACAGAAGAATATCAGTAGTGCATACAGGAAGCAGTGAAAACAAAGCAGATGTTCTCCTTTGATTCTCTAATAAGATAAAATGTAGGAATTGATACTTGAAAAAGTTTAAAAGTAGTCTCTATCTGTGAAAAAAGTTAAATTCATGAAAACTATTACATGAAATTCATGAAAAATATTACAATTTTTTCAGCAAACAAATGTATCATAAATCATACTGTCATGTGCTTTAAATACTTGGTCCAAGCACAAAATTCGTGACTTCCTTATGTTAGCAGATAGGCACGTATTTTCTGCTGCCTTTTGCCTGCAGCTTAAAGATGATGGAAAGATGTAGCTTTTGTATTTGTTTTGAATCAGATCTATTACTTTCGTTAAAAATTATTCCAGCCGAACACTTCCATTCGCTCTGGTTAATCCATCACTAGTATGTGTTTCTGTTATTGAGCTGTCTTGCTGTATCTTGAAAGTATGACTTTTATCATCCCTTCCCTGAGAAGCAGAAAGCTGAAATGTTCTATCCAGGGGTCCAGCATTCAGATTGTCTTACCAGCACTAAGAATGTACATAAATATCTTTTCAGCCTTTCACTTCTTGAATTTAGTCTTAAAAGTTCAAATGTTCTATTTTCTTTGCTTTTTCTAAACAACATCACAGACTGAAACCTATGAAAATCACCATAAACAGTGCCTCAAGGAAGTTTAACCATTTACATTAAGACCAGAAAGAACAAATAATCTCCATGTCTTTTATAGGCAAATTAATATTCCAGTGACATCAGTTAAGAAAGCTGTTGGGGTTTCTTTTTGCTTTTCTTAATTTATTAATTTTCAGCAGACAACCAAAGAGCTTTTTTGTGCTGGGTTGCCATTTTAAGTAGATTCCAGGCACAAAAGAACCAGTTCACCACAGGATCTGTGAAAGTCTTGTGGCTCACAGCAGTGGCTTGTCTTGATATGATCATTAGAGTCTGTACATAAGTGACTACTCATTAAAAGCTGACATGCTGCAGCTAGCTGGATTTTCATGAGATATATGCAATTATGCTTCTTAGATGCTCTTAGCTCTTTCAAAGAGAATGGATTTTTCAAAACTTGTGCAAAATGGTTTGATTGAATTCCAGTTTTGAACAACTGCATTGTTTGGGTTACTTACTGTGTTCAGGGTCTGTGTGACAGGATGTGTGCGCTGGGTTTGGGTTTTTTTGTGGTAGGTTGGTTTGCTTTGGTTGTGTTTTCAGGTTTTTTTATTCATTTATGTACCACTATGGTGAAAGGATACTGTAAGAGTCTAGAGCATTTCCTGTGTGAAGGTAGCACTCACTTAGACTGCAAACATACGATGTTGCACAAGGGAACGATCTAATTCCACTGTCCTGGGTCCCAGAGCTTGCAAGGCAGCAGTGGGGAGAGAACCAGAGTATCCTACATCCATAGTTTCATGTGGACTGCAGTTTAAGCCTGCATTCTACAAAATTCATGAAAATTCAGACCAACACCCTTCTGTTGGTCCAGGTGCTAGAATTGTCATCCCAGCCCCTTCTATCATAAGAGATCTGTATTGATCAATAAAGGTGAAAGTTATGATAGTTTTCTCTCTCTTTTTATTGTATTTTTTCAGTAAAATATTACAGAGAATTATCATGGTTTGTACAAAAGAAGTTTGTTCACATACATCTGACTTCACTATTTAGGCATTTTGAGCTAGCAAAAACTCCTTTCTTCCATGAAGAAACTGTATGCTCAAATAATTTAACTGTTAGTAACTCATAATAAGTAAATTGAGATTAAATGAAATCAATGTGTGGCCAGGGTACATTTTAATAGATGAAGAGAGATAAGGATATTGTGTATGTCTGAAGAAAATAAGTTCAAAAGGTTTTCCCTCTACCTTGGTTATTCAAAATGTATTAAAGGCTTCATTGCATAAAGCAAGTTAATACTTTTATTTCTGATTTTTATCACAGCTGCAAGAGAATCTGTTTGGTTGGAAAGAGAAGAGAGAGCACGGCAACATTATGAAAAACACCTAGAGGAACGCAGAAAGAAGCTAGAAGAGCAGAGACTAAAGGAAGAGAGAAGGCGAGCTGCTGTAGAGGAAAAGCGAAGGCAGAAGCTAGAAGAAGAGAAGGTAATAATGAATGTCATGAAAACACTTTTCAGCTTCTTTTGCCATAAGATCCAGTACTATCAACCTTCTTCTCCAAGAGCTGATGTAAAAAATGCAACATGAGCCGTGGTCAGTACAACAGAGTGTGTGGAAGGATTTTAAGCCTTGCTTGCACAGGTACCGCTTCTGTTATGAATCAAATGCAGTGAAGTTGAGCATGCCTGGATTACAGCGCATGGCACTGCACAAACTCATGCAGAAAAACACAAACTGGGTCAGGTTTGTATGGTTATCCGTTAATTCTTAGCCATTCAGTTTAAGGTAGTTAAATATAAGTTGCCCTAAGGAAACCTTTTCAAAAATGAGTGTGTCATGAAATATGCTCTTGGCTGATTTGTCTCAGTTAAGCTGGGAAGTACGTGCAGTGTGATCCTATGTAAGTCACCTCATCCTTGTGGGTGTTTTGTTTCCTATCTCTCCCACACTTCTGGTATTTAGTAGATGGGAAGTAGCACTAGGATGTGTTTGTGTAGTGGCAGGGCCACTAAAGATCTTACTTTTTCAGAATTTCAGTTAACATTCTAACTTATTTATGGCTTACTTTGCTGCTTAATTTTGTTCTAGCGTGTGTCTTAGTAGGCAGCACATAAGCTTAAACACAATTGTAAGATGCCAGCTTGGTTTTGTCCATGTGGATGGAGGGTAGCAGGGTTTGATGAGAAAATGAAGTTAAAAACCCAATAGCATCCAAATGTATTATCCTGTTGTACTTAAGGAACGACATGAAGCTGTTGTACGTCGCACAATTGAAAGAAGCCAGAAGCCAAAACAAAGGCAAAACAGGTGGTCCTGGGGAGGAGCACTACAAAACCGCATTAATAACACAGGTAAAGAGGGAGGCTTGCTTTGCCTGCCTGTTTCCCTCCCCCACCAGCTAACTGGAATTTACTTTTCTTCTTCTGAAAGGAAGGATGATTCTGTGTATGTTAGTTTGAATTCTTTGCTCTTGGTCCTATTATTGCTAGCAGTGGCATGTTTGTGACATTCTTGTGTAGCAAAAAGATAACAAGGAGAAATCTGAACAAAAGTTACAGCTTGTTTCAGGAGTTGCCGATTTCTGTAACTACCTTGCTACTGCTTCTCGCTTCTGCTGCTTTGCTGTTGTTCATGTGTGTATATGTGGGTGTGCTTGTGCTGTGTCAATCCTGTGATATGAGCTACTGTGGCAAATGCTAGCTATGCGCCTCAAAAAGTAGGTCTGGTGGAAATGACCAAACACTGAGATTAAAGTAGACACAAGGAAGAAAAATTGTTCTTTGTGATAAGCTATCTGTGCCTTGTGCTGATATTTTGATAAATAGAAGTCCCTTTTCTTCCCCTAAAGAGACTTAAAGATTGGCAAATTAAGTTTAAGTGAATTTTAGCTATGTGCTTTTTTCCCCAATTATCTTCTCTAACTTAATCTGCCAATCATTAATGTGAATATGCCCTGTTAAATATGAATCAAACCCCCAAAAAGAGAACTTTCCCTTTACTTCTTTTAACAGAAAGTGATACTTAAAGTTGTTTTCTTCCTATTCTAGTTTCAATGTGTCTAACCTTTCATCAGGGGAGAAAAAAAAATTGAGAAAGAATGCTCTGAAATCTTTGTCATATATAAATTCAATAAACAGTTATTTTTCATAAAAGGTTACTTTTTCGCTTAACTTTGTATAACTTATTTGATTTTCATTTTATTTTCTGTGAAAAATCATTGTCTTGCATTCTGTCCCTAGGTTTTTTTTTTGAATCATCATTCACCTTTCTCGATTTAGCAGGCCTGGAGCACCACTTCAAATCTCTGGGTGGTGCTAGAAAACCTGGTACATAATGCTGTGGTTTGTTATTCCTTTACCCATAGCTAGTTCTCAGGAAGTGAGATCATCAGTAACTAAACCACCCTCATGTAGTTGCAATGCATGCTTAACACCATGCTGATAGATTAGAGCTGTTGTTAGTAGCAGATTTTTCATTGTTATTTATTTTTATGGTGGAGAGTTACTGCTGGCTGACTCTAAAGATTTGGCACAATTCACTGAAATGAAGCATAATATTCTATCTACTGGAATTCAAGGAGAGCAAATTTGAATACTTTGTTATTTTCTAAAACCCTTTTGGCATACTGCACGCAGGATTTACAATTATTTTGCACATGAACACAGACACATAACCAGCTGCATTGGCTGTTTCATTGCTCATGGGTATTTTAATTCCTTTTTTTTTGTTTCTTTTTTGGTTTTTTTGGATAAAGAAAGCAGCAATTTTCCAGGCAATGGATTGCATTTGGCCTCTTCTACATTTATAGGATTCGTATTGCCAACATTTGTATGCAAATCCTTATGCTGAATGTCATTCATTTAAATAAGACTCACTGACACGAGAAATGTTGTCATGCCTAATAGCAGAGGTGATTTTCAGTATTGTCATTTGTCATCTTCAGAAAGCCAGTTTATGCAGTACATCCTTTCTGCCAGATGTAGAAACTTTACGGCTGTACTGATACGCTAGGTAGTTTCTCAGTGGCAGATGAGACATGAGATCAAAATTCCCATCCCATTTCCACAAATACTGTTCTATTCTCAAGAAGCCTGAGCATCATGTCTCCAGTAATGACTTACACAGGGCATTCTCCAATTTACCCCATAGATCAAAGTGGGATCATCTTGCCAGCATACAGAGGTCTTGTTCTTAGATAGAACATTTAGATGTCTCCTTTTTAGAACCCATTTCTGAGTTTTATTCCCCTCCCAGTATCCAGTCTGCCAGTTCTATGCCCTCACCAAGTCGTTCTATGCCCTCACCAAGTCATTCTAACATTAAAGTTAGCAAATAATCACGTGGGGTAGGGAGAATCTTTCTTCACTCTAATCAGTTATAGTGAATCCTATATAGTTTGTAGATCCAGGGAGAGTTAAGGTATTTTTCATATACTCTATTTCTATGAATTTTTTTGTACACAGTGAGTATAATTTAATCTATTAGGACAGAACAGGTAAACACAATGTTAATACAATTGTCATAAACAATGGCAAATAATATTTCAGCAGCAGCATCCTTAATGCTGTCATTGTCCTGAGTTTGTATCTGCTTTGAAAACAGTGTACAGACACATTTTCGCACACACAGAATATGAATCAGCAGAGCAGTTATGCATATGCTCAAGCCTCATTGCATTTCAGCATGGTTGAGTGCTTTGCTGAGTAGTGCTGAGGTTCAAAGCACATGCTAAAACGTAAGCAAAAGCAGAATTGATTCTCACAGCATCTTTTGAATGTCAGATTTTCAAATGGAAATTTGTAATGGAGAATGTGTAGTCGATACATGGAGCTTGGAGCTCTTTTTGTTTGGGTTTTTTTTTGAGAGAGAGAAAAGAAAGGACATAGCAAACTTCCTGTGACACACATATGCACAAAGTGTGTGCAGTCTCTATTCTTGAAATAACGATCATCCCCTCAGCAGGGTGCAGATGCTGACTGCAGAAGTTGTGCAAATGATGTAATATTGCTCTAAAATGTGGAGAAACTCAAATAAAAGTACAAACCTTTTGTGTTATGTATGCCAAGTAGGTGCATTATAAGTACCTTCCTCAGAGGCTGATTTTTTTTAATCTGCTAAGGTGTGTGCTGAGTTGGATTGACTCACTACAACTTCATTCTCAGCACGCTGAAAATAACTCTGCGGTGGGTGCTTTAGTACCTACACATAACTGTGGGGTTTTTAACTAAATCTTTTAATTTCTTTTGTGCTTACCCTTACTTCCCTTGGGTGCTAGTCTTCCCTAATCTTTCAGCATTGCATTGTCACAATATTGACCATCTACCTAGTAACAGTGCCCTGTCACCTTTTATTCAGGTGCCAAGGTGGGTTTTTTGTGAATAACTTTGCATTTCCAAGAATCTTGGTCCTTCCCTGAAGCTTTCTGGTATAAGTCATGAGCAAAGATTTTCTGACAATATCCAAAGTCTTTAGGTTGCAACCCATTGAGTGATAATGAACAGAATATTTTACACGTTTGAAGCTTAAATTGTGTTGTGCCCAGTCTTTGAGTCACCTGTACAACGTCTGCTGAGAAATCCATTCTATTTTGGAAGTTCTTGTTGTAGAGCAGGAGTGACCTAGTGCTGTTTTCCTCCTCCCACTAGTGAGCTAGGAACTTGCACTACTGCATGTGGGCTGTCAATTAGCATTATCTCCATTTGTTTTAGATCGAGACAGGCGGTCTGTTTCAACAATGAACCTTTCGAAACATGTTGATCCAGTCATTAACAAGCGGCTCTCCTCCTCATCTGCAACATTACTAAATTCTCCAGACAGAGGTACAGTTTTGAAGAAAAAAAAGCATTAAAAGAGTAGCAAGAAAGAATGTTCTATACTGATGTATTACTTTGCACATAAAACAAGCTTCTGAAGTCATTTTCTGTACTTCATCTAAGTGGTAGTGGAAAGACTTCAAATGTGACAAGTAAATGGTTGAACATTTTTTCCTGTGAGAACAGATAACTCTTGTTTTTTAAAACAAGAGAACTTACCTAAACAATCCTACTTTAGCAAACAATAAAAGCAGTGCTTCTGTCAGGTTTTTAGTAAATGAGGTACAACTATTGAAAGAATACATCACTCCATAGTGCATGCAATCATGTGTGACCTTTAATTTGCATTAGACCACTTTGTCTTTTTTTTTTTTTCCTTTCTTTTTTGGTGATAGTTCTTGACTGTCTAAGAACATGTTGCATGGAGCTTTCAAGCAGTTACTTTATTACAAATTTTTTGTTACCATTTTTGGTTATTTTTATGGAAGAGGTGTGAGTGTTTCTCATATTGTCTGTTTATTGACCTTTTGCGTCCAGTTATTTCTCGAAGATTGCTTCATTTCAGTGGACATTTTTGGTGTTTACAAGTCTGAGAAATGATAAACCATCAAGCTTTTAAAAATTAACATAGCTGAATTGCTGCCTCTGTTCTGAGGACTTATGAGATTGAAGCACTGAGCTTAAAAGTTTTATAAAAGAATGTCTCTTGTGTAACTTGTGCAAAGAGCTTTACAGTAAAGTACTTGGTAGGGATTTTTTGTCCTCCACTGAGAATGAGTTCTGTCCCATTTCAATCCATAAAATTGTTTGAAAAACCAATTTTTTAAATGGACTTCTAGTTGTGTTGTCTGGTCAATGTCATTATTTGTATGTCTTAACTAAGTTCCAAGTTTTCTTGAACATGTGTATCTGGTTGATTTGATGAGCTATGTTCATCCTAGTGGGCTAACCTAGTTGCACAGTCTGGTAACTTGTGAAAAATATAGCATTACATTAGGAAATAATTTATTCCTAAACACCAGTCATTTCTTGCTCCAAATGTTGAAATCCAGTCAGTTTTAACTTTACTAGGTTTTCTGGTGTGTATATTTTTTTCAGGTGGTTGCTGTTCTTTGCCAGGGGATGCTTTTTTGAGGAAGGATTTTGGTGATGTGGGCAGGGGAACAGCAGCAGGCATTAAGTATGAAGGATAGTTTCTTACGGACTGTAACACAGTGTTTTAGCTTCTGCCACCCATTTCAAGTTCAGGAGAATTTAAACTGCATGCTAGGCAGTCTAGCGGTAAGGAAAGAAAAGGAATATGGAAGTGATGGCCATATGTCAAAATGTTGAGGCATTCTTTGCTTGGCATTTTTGCTAAAACAGCACAGAACTCTTCAGGAGCCTCTTGTGAGTTTTGCAGACTCCAAGACAGAAAGTAAATCCAAATGCTATAAATGTTTTTTCTCATGCAAAGTCAGATACCTAAATCTAGTTGAGCTATGTATCTGGAGAAGTGCCACTAGTCTATCCAGTGGCCTCAACCTCTTAAGGCAGGTGCTTAAAGGAAGGCTGCGACTGCCTGCTCCCTGCTTCACCTTCCAGAGGGCACCCAATCACACTTTGTCTGTAATACAGACTCCTGCCTGCAAAACTGTGAGCTGGAGATAAGGATGATAAGCTTACCTACTAAGTGGCTTATAGCTGTCAACAAGAACTTGTCATCTGTTGTGCAGCACCTTTTTATCCTTTGAAGGACAATACTTTTTTTTTTTTTTTTGGTGCAGCAAAAGACAAAAGTTTTCGTTAACTAATCGGCTGAAAGACTGGTTAATGCCATTTCAAGTATTGTATTGCTATATTGCTTCTTCACGGTTGTACAATTGGGCAGCTAGGACAGGCTTCTCATTAGGCTTTTATGTTACTGTAGTTAGTGAATAGTAGAAACTGTAACAAAACATGAACACACATGTTCAAGTGGAGAAAACTGCCGTTGACCAGTAGATTTTGGCAATTGTGCTCTTTAAGGAGAACTTAGGGATAACACTTTTGATGAGGTATGAGTTACATACTTTAAGTTTTGGAAAACTTGCATCCCAGTTGTTTTCCTCCCCCTCTCTGCAGTGACTTTTCTTTCAAGTAGATGATGGTCTCAGTCACTGCATCACCATTTTCTGCAACCATTATAGAAGACATTCAGACATTCCAGTATTGTTTCCTGTTCAAAGAACAGTTTCTCCCTATCTACTCCTCACCATATTGTGTATGTGTATAAGCAAACACCACATTTATCAATGAGAGTCTCCTTTGTGGTGCTCATCAGAAGGCCTGTTAAATCCCTGCCTCCCATCTGTTCCTACAACTAATCAAATGCTGCTGTTTGCTTACTTGCAAATTATTCTGCTGCTGCTAAGACAACTTTCCAGTATTCCGGTTGTATATCCTGAAGACAAATACAGATGATTGTAACCAATTTACTTTTGCCAGCTCCCTACAACTTTGCGTGATTTTTACTTACAAGTTAAGTTATAAAGATCTACAATCTGTTAAAAATAACCTGCTTATGGCTGTGGGTAAGGGTACTTGCTTGTACCAGCAAACCTACCACAAATGTGCTTCCTGTGTGAAAATGAAGCAATAAAAGCTGAGAGATAGAGTTGGGCTTGTTCAGCCTGGAGAAGAGAAGGCTTCAGGGAGACTTTACAGCAAAAGGGTCCTCCAAGAGAGCTGGGAAAGGACGTTTTACAAGGACATGTAGTAATGGGTCCAAGGAATAATTGATATTAGATATTAGATATTAGGAAGAAAATCTTCACTCTGAGGCTGGTGAGATAGGTTGGTGGAGACAGGTGGAACAGGTTGCCCAGAGGAGTTGTGGATGCCCAAGGTCTGGCTGGATGGGGCTTTGAGCAACCTGGTCGAATGGAAGGTGTCCCTGCCCATGAGAGGAAGGTTGGAACTAGATGAAAGAATACATCCAGATGGTCTTTCAGGTCCCTTCCAACCCAAACCATTCTATAATTCTATGAAACAGCCCTCAGAATGATAGCTTAACACATTATGAGAACAAAAAATACTGCTTCCCCTTGTCTGTCAGATGGTTTGAAACACTAAATCTTGAAAATGTCACCCTGAGGCATTAAAAACAAAAAGATCAAGTAACCTCCTGACCTCATTGTCTTAAAGTTGATATTATTTTGGGATGCTCTTTGTTTGGTATTCAGTTTTGCTCCAGTGTGTTTTGGACAGCAAAAGGAAGCTGTTCAATGCATTTAGGTGTTAATACTCTTGTACTTGGAACTAAGTGAGTGCAAGTTTGTCTGTTCTAGTTGAATGGTGGTGCTAATCTGTTAAACTATGTATTGGAAGTGTCAAATGTGATGCCTTCAGTGACCTGTGCCTTTGGAAAATTCAGTATGTGTGTCTAAACGAACTCTGATCTAAGCCCATTATAGAGATTGAGGGGGACTTCACTCCAAGGTCCTGGCTAAAACTATTTTGACTCTCTGAACTAGGCTTATTGCTTACATAGTTTTGTAGGATTCTCTTAGCTCACTGCTGTGCATATATGAACTAGCTCACTCCCAAACACTGCCTCACTGCTTTAGTTGGATGCTGTGGACATGTGATTGCTTCCAGTAGGCGATGTGGATACAAGTTCCCCAGAGTTAGGGCCAAAAACAATTAAATCATACTCATCTTTAGGGTGAGGGACGTGTGAGACATGGCAGGTGAGACTGGTATTCTAAATCATCAGTCTCTTAGCTGTGTCCTCTTGAGATTATTTCATCTCTGGGGCCTCATATGTGAGGTAAGGCCTGTTGCTGGCCCACAGGGCCATATTTACATTGTGACATTTACTTATCATGTACAGATAAACTTCAAGAAATGAATGGTATATAGCATATGGTACTGATTTACTGGGCTAAAATATCAGGGACTGCTTTCTGAAGTTGTGTGATCTTTATGTTAAACTGCTGTAGCAGAGTTTCTCCAGACTCATCCACAATCACATCTGTGAGCCTCACTTCTACAGCCTGAGACCACAAAAAAGAATCTGTTGTCTTGCAACAGTAGTTTAAACAGTGATCATACTGAGCACGGTGCCTGGAGATGAAAGGAAACAAGGACTTTACCATTATTGCATCCAGTTTAATGGTAGTTCTGTGATTTCTTCATTGTTAAACTGCAAGCCTAATGATAATGTGTGTGCTGTAATGGAGGTCTCTGTAGGGTATTTTGTGTGTCTGTATGATCTGTACCATTGCAGAATGGAACCATTAATCACAAAAAGCTTTGGCAATAGTACATTGTGTAAAAGGACAGTTATGAAGAGAGCCTGCTGTGTTTGAGAGTCTTATATTTCTATAGTAATGCCCCTTAATGAGTTAGCGGAATTTAAGGCAGCAATTTGAGAATAGCAAAACAGCATTGGGGGCAGATTAAACAATTATATTTTCATAGGAGGAGATTGAGATCAGCCTCTCTTTTCATGGGGCTCAGCAAGGAGTAGATTAAAGACAGATTCAGAGTTTATGTCTATTAAAAGTGATGGATCTCTTCCTTTAAAAATGCAAATGTATGTCAGGTTTATTAGAGCCAGTCACTTCAGTGATGTTGTAGAGATTGAGCCTCATAAATTCAAGCTGCAGTTTTGTTGCTGCAGAAGCTAAACTAAGGCAAATCAATGCTGAGATTTAAGAAGACCTGATTTAACTTGCAATATCAAGATTATTGCTATAGTGTAAGCTTACTATAATGAACTACTTTGGGAACTACTTGAATGTTTTGGCTTGTGATGCTCATTATAAAACATTTTGTTGCACTGGAATATCAAAGAAATACCCAATTCAATTCAGAAAGTAACTTATACAGTATTTTTGGTTAATGCTTCACCATGATAAATGTTTAATTAGTATTTTTAAAAAAGTAAAGAAAGTTTACAAGATAAAAGGACTAAATTGACAAGCTATGTTGGCATTAGACAACATTGGGAAAAAGCAAAGCAACAGTGTGATTGCAGCCAAGTCAACATGTAGTGCATTTTCGAAACAGAACAACGATGCAAAAAGTCAATTCTTTTTACTGTTCTACATGGAAAGTGATCATTATCAGGATCTTTGGGCAGAGAATTAATGATCAAATATATTTGCTGTTTTCTGTGGCTTCACCTATTACTGAGACAACTGTAGCCGCTGAGCTTGGTATGCGCAGTTGAGGCGCACTATCCTTTTGCAACACTTCGATAAAACCTCACTGACACAAATCTCTATATAGCAGTAAGCAACCTTCCTTGGTTTCTCTAGGTAGGCTGGCAAACTTTGGAAGGTGTTTAAGTGTAGCTGGAAGATTATATATCTTTTGTGTAAGAAGAGTTTGGGACACAAACATCTCTTTTGAAGTCTATATTTAGGAGCGGCAACTGTTCTCCTAGAAGGGAAATTATCCTGTCATTCCTAACACAGAATGTGGCAGATGTGCAAAATATCCATATTAATTTGGTAACAATTTGCCATAATGCCACAGGCAGTAACTCAAATTAAATGTTCAAATGTACGTGTTTCTGTAGGAATTCTTGTGCTAAAAAGGAGTAATAATAAAATGCAAAACACTGAACTATTGTATGCTTTTGATCTCTGAAGGACAGTTTCAAGATTTTCATGGTATGCAGTAGTGAGGAAATAGTACTAATACTCCTGCAGCATGTGGTTATTTGTGAAGTGTTTGATCTAACACCTTGCTTGTATGGTGCACGTTCAGCTCGCCGTCTTCAGCTCAGTCCATGGGAGAGCAGCATCGTTAGCAGGCTCCTGACGCCCACTCACTCGTTCCTGGCTCGGAGTAAAAGCACAGCTGCATTGTCTGGAGATGCAGGTAATCCTATAAAAACAGAGGCTTCATGTCTCAGACACTTATTCTTGCAGATTCCCTGCAGGATGTTGTAAAGTCACTGATCTAATTATGAGTGTATGGTGGCATCCCAGAATGAACTTGAACATCCACGATTAGTGTGCATGACAGCATGAAAGCTTCTTTGTACCGTTGTTTGCTATGCCTCTTTCTCTTTCTCCTACCACCTCTTTCTTACTTTTGCCTCTTCATCAATGCAATAAATGAATACAAAATGTGCAGGGCAACACCATCACGCTGACCACGGCTGTTTAAGGAAATGCACACCTCGTTGGAAAGAGCTGATTCAGCACATCCACTGCTAAAGCTGTGAGCTGCTTGCTGCAAAGGAGTTTCAGCACCTACCAGAGCACTTCCCATATGGAGAAAGTTAGACTTGTATAGAGATAGGCCCTGGCTACTGTGCATTTAATACATGTGAAGTTAAACGTGCAGGTTTAGTGAGGTTTTAATGTTTGTAAAGTTGTCTGCCTACCCCAGAACAGCTCCCTGATGGCACTTATTGAGGGAAAATTAATGTGCAGAAATGTGATGATGTTGCTAGGTGGTAATTGAAGGCCCAGGCAAAACTGTATTCCAAAGATAACCATGGCATACTTGCTTACCATATATTTTAGGCAGGTGACAGCTGCCTCTTCTTTTATCATAGGATGTTTTGTAACAGGATGTTTTATAACCATCCACTGGGAACTTTACCATTACACACTCAGCATGTGCAGCAATATATTACTGTAAATCTAGACAAGTCTTTCTTGTCTGATGTGGACAGGATTTTTATTCTAATTAAAGAACATAGAAGGTAAGAAGGAACAGAGATCTGCTAAGATTACTTTTAAAGAAGCTTTCACTTAAGAACTCTTATAACTAATTAGGCTGCAGTACATTTCCACGGAGGTAGTGCTGTAGGAGCAAAAATGTGGATGATATTCTACAAATAGTAGAATTAACAAGTGCAGAATTCTTTTTTGCTCTTCAAAAACAATAGCTTGTTAAATTAATATTTAATGTCACCTACCAAGAAGGATATTGGAAATTCAGCTCTTCATTAGGGAATAGTTGAGAAGGTAGCATGTAAGTGATTACTTTCCTGGAGCAAGTGTGAAGCTTTTTGTGACAGCTGTTGTTTATACTGCACTAAAGTGAATGGAATACTGAGAAAGGCTACAAGTAGCAGGAAAGACTGATTTGTCAGTTCCGTCTGAGGTGATTCCCTGAAATGCCTTCTCTATGCTAACTGGAACTATACCACCCAGAATCATAATCCAGCTGCTCATTGTTTTCCAGGTATTATTCTCTAGGAGCAATAGCTTCAGCCCCTTCATACAGGATGCTTCCTGGAGATTAATGATCAGGTGATGGCAACGGCTCACAGCTGTGCTCTGAGCACTCCACTCATCCCAGCCTGCCACTATTCCTTAGAAAACTACCCTGCCCTTTGGCTGTAAAAATAAATTGCAATGTAAAAAATCCAAACTGAGTTAAATATGGATTAATGTCCTTAAATTTTAAGTGAGCTATTAGGAACATCCAACATAAGAGTACATCTGGATCTTTTTTTAAATAAATCCTTCGAAACCAAAATGTTTTTTAAATAGCTTTCAAAAAGCTCCTCTGAATAGATGTAATCCTGTTAGTACATGAATCATTGGAAGCGCTGCCTAAAGCATTGTTTGGCAACATCACAAATGAAAATTAACTGTTTGTCTTTTAATACTTGTGATGTCATCCTTGATGGTAACTTCAGATAATCAGCATGCAGAAGGGGAATTGAATCACAGAGCAGAAGCCACATAAATTATAAGTGGTGTAAAACATACATTATGCCACTGCCTCCTATCTGGTTTAGATGCCCTCAACCAAAATAAAAACACAGAAAAAAATTCCCTGTTTTCTTTTTCCTTGCTTGTTTTTAAGTTAGTCATAATTCCTCATTAAACACAAATCTCTATAAACTATAAGGCAAGCATTAGTGCCATTGCTGTAACACTTACATGAGACTCTTTATTCATAATGTTAATCTCTTGGTGCAGGAGAATTTGCAGCATTAGTACTGTTAAGTCTATGAGCTCTTCCTGTAACAGCAGCTGTACTTCTGTAAGACTAGAAGAATTAACTGTATGTGAAACTGCATTCTTTCAAGTGTGCTCAGAGAGGGATATACGGACAAGAAATATTGGTTTGGTTTGGGTTTTTTTATTAAGGAAATAGAGGATGTAAATTTCTTTGACATGGAGAAAAAAAGAATAGGAAAGATACTGTATAGAGCCCCTATTTTTTTCTCAAGTAAAATGCTGAATAATAATTGTGCTAAAACTCAATTAAATGGCCAGAAGAGACAAACAGGAGCAGACAAATAAAACTCTTCAGTAATAACATAGTTTTTCCCAATCTTCTCCTTCAGTTAAATCAAGAGAAAGTCCAAGAACACTTTGCTGCAAGAAGTTTCCCATTCTATGTTTTGCAGTTAAAGTTCTTTTTGAAGATAAAATCAGAACACTGTACATCTGATACCTGCTATTGTCAGGTCTTTCAGTAATAATCATTTTCCTTGTGCAAACCAACAAAAGCTGCCATCCTGGTTACTCAAATACTAATTTCCAAGCTGATTTGTTGTTGTCAGCCTACTTTTTTTTTAAATGTGTAAAATAGTTTTCTGTCAAGAATGTATTTGAGTAAGTTGTTTTTCTAGCAGTAACAAGAAATCTGATGGGTTAAAATATTCCTAAAAAGAAGGAATTTTAAAAACAAATCACTTCCTAGAAGTTGTAGACAGCAATTTCATTGATTTCCTAGTTGAAACTGGTTCATATTGTTAATGGGTTTTGATCTTTGTGTGTAGGTCTCTTTAAATTTTTCTTCACTTCCAATGCAATTCGTAGGCATTCTAATTATAGTTTCATTGTTTTCTATTCTGAATGTAATTGAAACTCATTTCAATGCATGTACTAAGTTAATCTGTCAGACCAGCCATTGTTTCCACTGCTTTTTCAGAACCACCAGTTGCACAAAAACTTAACAGGAAAACATTGATACTATCTACTACCCACTATCGTGGCATAATTCTTAATTTTTTAAAAAGAAATTATTAGTTTACAAGTGGAAAAGTCCATGAGCACCTACTGAACTTGCATCCTTACTGTATGTGTGGCCAAGATAATGTGTCAAATGATGGTTCTGACTTGATAATTAGTAATTTCTCTATGTATTAATACCTTTTTTCTTTTCTGTCTTTCTCGGTCTTTTCTGTTCCTGCTGGCTTTCCTCTGTCAATTCTCCAATGCTACTCTGTGTTTAAAACTAATAAATAACAAAACCAACCAACACCGTAGTTATCCCCGTTTGTCCCCGTTCAGCATCTTGCAGCCCCCTCAGTCCTCTGTCCTACAAGGCCATGAACTGTAGGAATTCAGGAGAACGAGCAAAACTTTACGCTTCTACTGATGCCGTCGGACGTCGGAGAACAACGCACCTTGCAGGGGTAAGCTGGGCAGCTGCACGTGCGCTTACTGTCCCACGCCGTGACCGCCTGACTGCACTGCTTGTTAGGACTGGAATAGCTGCAGGGATACTTCCTCCCCTCTGCACTGTTCCCCACCCGCTCCAGTTTGTGTCATAGTCGGCTGGATTGTAACTGAAACGTGCTACGTTACGTGGTGGCACGGCCTGATTATGCACCGAAGAATGCATGTGGAAAAACACTGATGTTTTCCAAACGCCTGTGTTTGCAGAGTAGATGCCTTAGCTTCTCACGAGGCACAGAGGCAGTCACAGTGCCCCCTTCTCAAGTGGATCCTTTGCTGCCTTTTAAGACCCAAGATGGTGTTGCTACTTTTCCCTCGGTGGGGAACTTGTTTTTCCCAGCAGGCTGTTTTCACAAAGGTTCCAGAAATGGATGTCTTCTGAGGCCTCTAGAAAATTCAGCTGAGCCCCTAGAATAAAGAGGGGGGAATGCATGTACTCACATGTCTCTATACACAAGTGCACAGAGTACTCTCACTTCATCTGTACTTTTTTAGGAGACCAGGCTAGGAAACTTTTCCTTATTGGGAAGGAAGAAGTTGGTTTAGGAGCATGGTTTATAAGCAAGGCTTTCCACAGGTTACTGTTCATTCTGAATGATTTAGCAGCAGTACTAGGACTGATCTGAGCTTTTAGGAAAATCAGAACTGTGTGATACAGGTGGAACAAACTTGTGTTGACTATGCTCCAAGCCAATGGGATGCAGTCAGATCCAGTTCAAATTCATTTGCTGAACCTGAGCAGTTATATTTTTCCTGGTACTCTACAACCGGAGTTAGTTTAGAGTGCGAGAAGAGTTGAAGTCATCTCTGCAAAAGATTGTGTAAGAGGTGCTTGCATTTTTGTTCGGCCTGATGGGCAGAAGGCCAAGAGGCAGTGCTGCTGTTGACACCCTTGTTGGAAGCAGTGTTAATCAAAGTGGCACAAGTCACAGCCAGTACTTACCTTTCAGGCAGAGGATAGTATACTGAAGTTTAAGCTGAGGCATAGCATTGGGATGTATCTCTAGAGAAATTTCATGGCATGTGCATAATGCATTGCAGTCTCCTGGCCTATTGGTTCTTACTCTTGAGTCTTTCTCATTGCAAGTGGTTTGGGGTTTGGCTTTTTTTTTTCCTGAATTAGAAAGAAGAAAGGTTGTTACTTTTTGGTGGAGGAGGTGATGTAAAAATGTTGTTAATATAAAATGAGTGAGTTAAAAGCTGTTTCCAGTAGCTTGTATGATGTGGAGAATCTTTTATTCTTCTGCGAACTTCTATATGAATTCAGCTTTTTACTTTATTGATAGGAAGAAAAATTTTCTGATGCTCTGCTTTCAGTACTAATAAAGCACATCCAATGGATAGTTACTGCTAGCAAGCCAAAACTCTTGTTCATTGTAATGCATTTATTCTGGTTGTGTTTACTTTGATAACTCAGCACATCATGTGCTCATGAATTTGTTTTCAGCCTTTCTTTTCCAGTTGCTAACCTGGCTTTCAGTTCAGGGGACGAGCATTGCACAGCTTTCAGCTGGTGAGGCTCTCAAGCTTCATGATACACCTGCTGCAGGGGTTGTGTTTAAGCCTCAACCAAGATGGTGAGCAGCAGCCTCTGCATCATGCTGTCTGAGTGGCAGCTCAGTGCACTTTCCAGTATTCCCATTCTTCAGACTCCCAGAGTCTCAGCTCATTATTCCAAAACCATGAAGTTTTTCATCTATACTTAAATAGGGAAAGTATATAGATGCCTAAAGTCTGATATATTCCCTTAAAGCAGTAGTTCTGTTATAGCTCTGGTTTGTATTATTAGAAATGTTTCTCAACTTAGGATTTTATTTTTTAAAAATAAAGAATGAAAAAGGAAATCACTTTCATGCATAAGAACCAATGGCAAAAAGTATGTGCTGTAAAATCACCCAAGAAAAGAAAGAATAGGATAACTGGTGTACCATATTTGAGAGCATTGACGACATCTCTGGTGTTCCCTTGTAAGCATGAATCCAAAATGTTGTGCTATGTAGGAAGACTGTGACTGAGTATGAGCTGAGGGCAGGGGGAGTTTGTCTTGCTTTTTCTTCAAATGAAATCCTGCGTTCAGGGGAAGTAGTGGAAGGTATTCTGTGGCAATCAGCAAAGACCAAACTATAAAAGGTAATTTTTTTGCCTGTGTAAAAATAAGCCTCTACAAATTAACCCATTGCATCTTAGGACAGTAGAGAATGATTAAGAAGGATTCTTGTTGTCAAATGCATATCTACTGACAAAGATGGTGTCAGGTCACAGGAGCTATATTAATAAACTTGTTAAACAAGCTGTAGAAACCACTGACTCAGCACTGCTTTTTCTCAGCCCCCCAACTCCTCCTCCTTAACTGAGCTTGCTTTGCTTTCTTTAGCTGTGTGAACTCTGGCTTGACTTTGTCTTTTTGTTTGCCGAGCTATAGACTGACAAAAGAGAAAAGGACCATTTGTCATCCAGCTTCTCAGCCAACTTTAAAGGAGGTCATTTTACTTCCAGCCTCAAAGCTAGATCATCAGCTCCCTCTCCAGTTTGGTAAGTCAAGTACATGCTTAGCTGGACATGAACTATAGGCAGCTCTGATTGTTCTATTAATTAAATGTGAAACAGGGCAAACTTATTTGATGACGTAGATGTTTTCTTTCAGCAAAAAAAGGAAAGACAGTCCTGCTTTTAAAAAAATCTCACTACTACTCTGTAGAAGGGGAAGGGGCAGGAAAATGCTTGGTTTCTTCTTTCCTGGCTGGGCTCAGTGCTCACACATCTGGAGATTTGCAGAGAGGCATTTTGCATGAAAGCAAATCAGTCGTGCCAGCAGTCCTACTTGATAGAGAAACAGAGAAGTGGTTTTATTTTTAGCTGCTGTGGTTGTAGAAGTGATATATAGGTGGAAACCAGCATTGTCACTCTTTGATTACACAGGCATGCGTCAAAGTCTTTGCCTTTTTTGCCTGGCACACCCAAGCAGATAACTTCCCCACCTGGTTCCTCCAAAGTTTCCTCTGCTCAGACACGTCCTCCCTCTCCTGGCAACATCCGGCCAGTCAAAAAAGAGATCAAACCAGAGGGTGAGAAGAAAAGACCAGAAAAGGAGGCTGAAAAGGCCAATGAGGTGAGGACAGAAGAGAGTAAAGGAACTTCAGTAGGTGCTGGAGAGCCTCCAAGTCAGGAACAGCTCACTGTCCAAGCAGAGCCAACTCAAGGTAAGGAGAATGTGTTAGAGTCTCTTATATTTTTCCTTCCCTTTCTCTGAAATGATGTAGCTTTTAGTAGTTTTCTGTCAAAGGTTAATCTGAATTCTTCACAACACTCCTGCAGATGTGTGTTCATTATGAGGAAATTGTAGACAGGTTGAAGCTCTCCTGCTTCTAAGTCAAAACAACATGCCGAGCTGCCTCACACAGTGTGGCTTCACAAGCCTCCTCCCTGCCCTTTTGGACTGGAATTTTGTCCCCCCATATCATAACATAGACTCTTTACAAACTGTTGAAGTAGAATAATAAAGGTCTGGAGACCTAATGGTACAGGAAGCCACCACATAAGGTAGTGTGAGCAGTGAGGATGTCCAGCTCTGCTAGACACAGTGCACTTGTGCTGATAACACTGCTAGCTTATGTATAATATTGCAAGAGGACCATATCACGGGAGAGATTAGCAGAATAAAGTGGAATGAAAAAAGCAAGGAGAAGAGTAAAAAGGAATAGGGAGAATTTTTTAGGGAAAATGAGTTATTAAAAATAATTACCAAACAAACAAACAAACAGCCCACACCAAACCCTACCAACCCTGAAAAGGAGCAATGCAGAAAAGGATGCACACGACAAATAAAACAATGATTGTAAAGTGTAGAAAGGGTAAAAAGTAAACTTGAAAATGAAAAAATGTAGGTTTGTTCTAGCAGACATTTTAGTTCATTCTAAATACGGCATAAACTGTCTCTTGCAGATGAGACAAAGTCCAATGTGACCACTGGGATCCACAAGTTGGGTTAGTTAGGATTCTGAACTTAAAATTCGTAGGCTCCCCTGTAGTTCTTTCAGGTAACAGTTTTAAGTATTAGTAATCTTGCATTTAACTGCTGCAGGTGTAGTTTGCGCTTGTTCTGTGAGAAAACCTCATGTGAATTGATTTCTTCTGTTTTATTAAGTTCTGTTACAGTAGTTCCTGTCTGATACCCAGGTCCTACCACACAAGGTGCAACCCCACAAAAAGCTAGATATTTGCAATACTGAATGAATGTATCTGTTGGCCATAGGCATGTAAAGGAGATTTAATTGCCACCTTTTGCCTGCTTCCTTTTGAGGAGAAAGCTTCCTTTTAAAACGATTTCAGGGATATCACTGAGATAACTTTTCAAGTGTTTACAGGTTGTTGTTCCCCAGTACAAGGTGCAGACCAGAGAAACAGTCATGCTTGCTTGACTGTTTAGCTCGAGAGGAAGAGAGACTCCATTTCTTTGCAGTGTCAGTCAATATTTGAGTTCATGATGAGGTCTCTTAGTATTGAAACAGGTTATGTGTGATAAAGGTATTCAAAAGTCAAGCATTTTGTATTCACAGCAAAGAATACGAACAAGAATATAAAGTGGAGACAAATGAAAGAGGATACTATAGTCAAAGTGGTGAGCAGCCCTTCAAATTGATGTCTTTTCCCAGTGCCAGAGGAGGTGGTGGCTGGGACCAAAGATGGAGATGTCAGGCAGAGCATTTTACATGTAAGGTTATAGGATGGCTTTGTACTGCCAGTGGAGGCCCCAGCTGCCAAAACTTAGTCACTGGCTGAATTCAAGAATCGAGAGAGGTGCAAGTACAGCGTTTGGGGCTAGAGGACCGTTGCTGATTCTCCTGAGACTGTGTTGCAGGTGAATACAGCTCATTCCCTCCAGGTAACAGCACTGGCCTTTCACTGGTCTGGCTCAGCTGCCTTCTGGCTCTGTGCTCACAGGAGCCAGGAGGTCAGCAGGTAGCAATTGCTGATGAAGCTGTTCAAGCTTTTGCAGGCAAATCTTACACAACTTCACTAATACCAATGAAGCTTTAAAGGTATTTTGGGTGTTATCTTTTCTGACAGTAGGGCAGGTGTGCATTAAGCTACTTGTTATCCTGCCAACTTCAGCACCTGAGGCAAGAAGTGAGCCCTAAGCAGCACAGAGCTGTGCTCCCTTCAAAGCAACAGCCCTGCCTTGGCCCATGTTAGTAAATTAAAAAGGGCTGAGGTGCAGGAACTCTGTCATTTATACCGTTTACAATTACAAAGGCTCTCTGGTATGTTTCTGATCCAGGCTGTAATTGCAGCCTCTCATTTTCTTACCTTCTGTCCCCAGGGCTACTAAGAGCATGGCTCTAAAGGGCTCCCAAGATTTAGAGTGATCAAATTGCTTACCTTTTTATATTTCAACCTCCCAGAATTTTCTGAGTTCCCAGCTACACCTTGGAGGTTAGCCCAGGCCGGGCTATTCCCTGGGGTTGGGCTGAATACCTGCTTTGGTAATGTGAGAGAATAGTCCTCCACTGCACTAGTGCTAAACTGTGCCAGCTCACCTCAAGGTTAGAGAACAGGCCCTGGCACTCTTTAAATTACTGGTGTAGAAATGTAATGTGAATTCACAGTGAAAGCCCTGAAGCAGTCACAGAAAGACCTCTGTCGTTTTTAGCTGATAGAAGAGGAGAGCACAGAGGTCAGCAGATGGGAATTCAGCATGGAAAGCACCTGAACTTGTTTGTTTACATGATGAGGTATAGAAGGGGGGGAATCAGAGAGGAAACCTCTCTTTGGAAGTTGTTAGTGAGGTGAGGAAAATTGTCACATCCCAGTGGGTGGCTGGAAATGCAGATTTAAAATCATCTCCTTGCTGTTCCTTATGACTTATTTTACATATATATTCCTAGGGTCAGAATCTAATTTCATTGACAGTTCAAAGTCTTCCCTCTCCTTGTTTGTCTGCATTCCCAGATGGGATTGCTCTGGGAATGCTTCCCTAGGTTAGCTTGTATGTTGGTAATGGTGCCTTGGTGTCTAGAGAAAAAGTGACGTACCTGTGCTAGAGAATCCCAGGCAAACTTACAGAAATATGAACTAGTATTTTACTTGAAAAAAACCTGTAACATTTTCTCTGTCACATGGACAAAGCTGACCCTGAATAAAGAATTGATATGAAGGCACTACTGCAATTTGAACACAAGCCAGAGTTCACCAGTAGTGGCGAAATTTAAAAAGCTGTGTCCCATGAGTTGCCTCAGGTTGGAGCAGCTGCAAAACTGACGATAGCTGGAGTCTCACCCTTGGTGCAGATCACTTTTGATGCCTGAGATCACCAAGTCACCAAAAGTGACTATCCCCAAACAGTCTGGCTCTGATCTTCAGATGTTGTAGCAGGCTTAGGGGAATTCAGAGATGCAGCCACAAGCGAGTCCAGAGAGAGAATGAATCTTTATTATTGTTACAACACCATAACATAAGTGAAAAATACCAGATACGAGATTATTTACAAAAAACCTATCTTACTGTTTACATAACTTGCATAGCAAAGTAAAAGTTTCCCACAGAAATGAAGGAGAAGGAAAAATCCTCTGCCCAGGAGCTTTTTAGTATCCACAAGATGTAGATGATCAGACAGAAGAAAATATAATTTCATAATGTTTCATTTCTGCTCTTCAAAGAGAATTGGGCGATCTTAAGGAATGTGATGGTAGGGACTTCCTGAGTCAGCATAACTCCTGTTAAGCACCTGTCAGCATTTGTTCTGACAGAAAACTTGACTTACCCTTTCAGCTGCAGCTGCTTTCATGCACCCCGTAAAACCAAACTTCCCTGAAGGTATGTGAACCTCTGGCATCTAGAAACATCTTCCTCCTTTGAATCATTTTAAAAAAACACATAAGCTTGAAAATACTTTGCAGTGCATTTAAAAGTACTTTCTGTTCCTTTCAAGAGAGTGACATCTCAGCCACTGTGTCTGTACAAGCTAATTTTCTTTCCCATCTGTTTCAGCAGCCAGCCCATCCCTACCTCCTGCTCCACCAGCTCCTTCTCCAGCCCCAGCACCCCCCAAGCCCTCTGCAGGTACGACTGACCCTGAAGAAGCAACAAGGCTGCTGACTGAAAAGAGGCGCCTTGCCCGTGAGCAGCGGGAACGGGAGGAGCAGGAAAGGAGGGAAAGAGAAGAGCTTGAAAGGTAATTCTAGGCCTCTGCAGTAGAAAAGATGCGTTTTTTGCAGTTTCTTGTGTGTATTTTGCTGTTATATATGAAGCACAGCACCGAAGTGCAGGAGGCACAAGTTCCTCCCCAAAACCATATTTTCCTGTTGGGTTTTTCAGTTGGTGCAATATATACCTAAGCAGATCTGTAAGGTTAAAACTTATTCTTAGTGGTGCTTTAAAGTAGGACAGGAGGAGAGAGCAGATCCTTGCAGTTGTGATTCATTGTTTCCTCAGAGATTAACAAAGCTGTACTTGCTTGTTCCAGCTAGAGAACTCTGCATGGCTGTTTTCAACTTTGTGATTGGCACAAAGTCTCTTACTTTGAATTGTAAGATCTCCGTCGTGGATGGTGCTTTAGGTCCAGCTGTTGTGACTTAAACCTTTGTTTTCTCATTTGAAATAAAGACACCCCCCACACCCTCCCAACAGTTTTGGAGGGTAATTGATGTTGCATCTCACTTTCTAATAGCAAATGAGTAGCCCTTCTGGATACTTATGACTGTGGCTATAGCACAAGTTGAGCGCTTTTTTAGAGGGCTATCATGCCTCTGGAATTCATTGGGCTTCTTTAAACACTTTGCTGATACGAACAAGGCAGAATCTGTTAAAATATCCTGGCTTTCCAAAAGGCTCACAATACCAACCCCCTCCAAAAGTGTTTTAAAGAAAAAAAAGCTGCTGTGGAATAAGAGTAATAAATACTAAGACAGAAAGATCAAAAATAAAAAGTAAAGAATTGTTGCCTTGCTTTTCACAGTTCTTCAATGTTTTTAATTCTGTAAATAAAGTTCTCACACTTTGTTCTGTAAACATAAGCCATGTTATGTCTAACTGCTAAGATGTTTTCATTCCTTCTCCTAAGGCGGAGACATTTGATAGATCTCTCCTTGGACCTATGTATTTGAAGGGTGGTAATTTCACTCTCCAATCAGTGAGGTTTTCTAAAGGTCTATAAGAATAAACGAGATCCCCCAGCCGGCAGGCTTTCGAGCTTCCGGTTGGCTTCCCTCTCTCTCAGAGCGAGTGTCTGTGTGTTCCTTTCGTGTCCGCGTGCGACAAAGAATAATCAGCTTTCACAGTGAAAGGAGTTTCCAGTATCTGTGCAGTGCCTTCATAAAAGAACTTGAAAGGAGTTGAGGCCAGTGAGATGATGTTGGTCTTCAATGAGATAAGTCAGCTGTGAACAAGTTGAGGCATATCTTATGTTGCTGAGATACAAACTGGAAGCTGAATTGCTGTACTGATAAGCATAAAGAAATGTGTATAGGAAATAATCCTAACGTGACTCTGGGTGAATTATTTCTGAGGGAAGAGATCTTGTCTGGAGTTGAATATATGAAAGTATCAGGTGAGTCATGATTGACAAAGTAAATGAACTGTTACAAGTTAATAGAAAACAAGAGCAAAATTAAGATGTCATTCTGAGCTAATCAAGATAAATCTACATTTTCAATGTTGAGTTTTATATTTTTTTCAGATAGTACAATCAGTAAAACTAGAAAAATAAGTGCAGACAGACATCAAGGAAGATCACAAATGCAATACAGTTCCCATAGAAAATCTACTAAACAGGTCAGGATTCTTCAGCTGGGAAGATAGGCTAAAAAGTCCTAAACAATTTGGGAAACATCAAAGGTGAAGAGGAAAAGTTACTCACTTCATAATACAAGGATGAGGGGCCATTAGTAAGGTTAGAAGGTAACCTTCAAAAACCAGCAGATAAGATACTTTTTTTTAATCAAGGAATCATTGCCATGAGGTGAGATGGGTGCCAAAAGTGCATACTGTTTCAAAATATGATTATATGAAATAGCAGAAAGGAGTTTTTTGCGAAATATATTAATCGAAGATACTATTTCTGATTCAGAAAGTATGTGAGTCATAGATCAGGCAGACGTATGCTGCAGAAGTATTGGTATTGCATTGCAAAGTTTTTTGTATTCCATAGGGCTTCATGTTTGGCACCTGTGGGAAGCAGAACAGACAACTTAGGAATAAGACAGCAGTACACCCTTTATCCAGTTGGGATAGCAGTGTTGGGTCAGGAATCTGGTGCTTTGGCTTTCCCCCTACTTTTATTACCTGTTTTTCTTATGCTTATTTAATGACTGCAGACAAAAGAAAGAAGAGTTGTCACAGAGGATAGCTGAAGAAAGAGCTCGCCGAGAAGAGGAGGAAGCTCGCAGACAAGAAGCAGAAAAACAAAAGAAGGATGCAGAGGAGCGGGAAAAGGAGGAACGGCTGCGCCGCCAGGCAGAAGAGAGGGAGCAGAAGGAGAAAGAAGAGATGGAGCGCGTTCAGAAACAAGTATGCTTCCCCCTTGGAATTTCTGGGCCAATCTAGTTGGCAGCAAAGTGGGTGAAGCAGCACCTCTTACACAGCACCTAAATTAGAGCAATATCTAAAATTTAAATGCTATCTGAAAAGTGTTTGCACAGAGTTCATTCTGTAGAGTAGTTCAAAGAGTAGAGATATTTCTACTCGACAAAAACATGGGGTAGGGAGTTGAGTTTTGGTTTGTTTTTTTCCCTCTCCCTTTACAATGAATTTAGAACTAAGCCTTTCTTATTCCTCATAAATTGTGATGAAAAAATCAGTAGAGTTGTATTGGAGAGTTTTGATAAATGCTGTTATACCAGAGAATTCTTTGTCCCAACAGTTATAGAAAGTTCGGATGCAAAGATAACTATTTGCTGTGTTGGAGATATGGTACTACTGAGTTAGAATCCTATGCCAAATACTGCTTTTTTGTGGGGCTGGTGTGAAGGGGTAGATTTAATCAAACCAAGGAGAACCTTTACCTGGCACAGTCCTCCTGGAATCAGAGTAGCTGGTCAAAAGACATAAGAGTAAATAAATGAAAATTAAGTTTTTCAAGTGTTTTCATTTTTGATGGGCACAGTGTTGGTTTACTGACTTCAGGAGAGGCTGTGGTAAGCATTCTGGATAGGATTCTTCTCTTCTCACATGTCCTCTTACTTCTTGCATGTGCTTGATTCTTCCATAATCCAGCACTTCAATTTGCCTTGTAGACACAAGGTTTTCTTCTGGTGTACAAATGTATGCTTCAGATAATAGATGTTTAAAGGATTTTATTAGTGAATATGGCTGAGAAACTCCATTCTTCTTTTTCAGAAGATGTGTGCTACTTTCTCTGAAATGTTAAACTGAGTGTTAAACTCAGTTTAGCACTCAGAAACAGCACACAGTCAAGGCTTTTTTGGATGTTACAGATGCAACAGATGATCTGCTGTAGCAGCTCTGTCATACAACAGTGTCACTGTCAGGGAGCAAGGCCCCTCTACTGTATATTCCAGACAAATTTTGCATTTCATTAAAAAAGCAGGAATGGAAAGTTTGTGCAAAAGGGCCTGTGGCTGTTTGCCCTTGGTCTCGTTAAACAGTTACTCTGTTGGCCAAACAAAACATTCTACTGCTTTTGTTTTACTCTCAAAAACATCCACCACTCAAAACATGGATCCCTCTAATACTTTCCTGGCTGCTGTTTTAATGCTGAAGGCTAGAAAATTTACTCCTTATTTGTCATCTGGTGTGCTCTAGAATGGGCAAAGAACCAAACACGATGTCCATTGTTTAGTTGCACTCTCCTAATGCTATGCAAAACATGGAGATTAATCAAGAAATGTGCAAATCCATCTGAAAAGATTTTTGGTGACTTGTATACCCCAAAAGTGTCTTTTCAGGGTGTTGTAGATACGCATAATTAAGCATAGAGTATAAAACCGTCCTTAAATAGTAAATTACTTCTCACTTCTTTTTCTTTTACCACCAACATAGAAAGAAGAGGAAGCTCGCCTGCGGGAAGAGGCCGAGCGGATTCGATTGGAACGTGAGAAGCATTTCCAAAGAGAAGAGCAAGAGCGCTTGGAAAGGAAGAAGGTAACTCAGTCCATGCAGAGAAACTGCGATTGGTTTTGCCTTACCAGTCTGTTTCCACCTCAGCAGTAGGAAGTAAAAGATATAACTGTGCTTCAAAAAGGCTGCAGTCCTCATTGGCCTGATGTGACAATGAAGGGAATATTGCCAACAGTAATAAATAATTCATCTTTTTTGCAATAAACAGATACAGCTGATAAATGGCAAGCAGTTGTGGTTTGGGAGAAAGATATTCAAAGTAATGCCAGCAAACATTATTTTACCCCTTTACATTTCATTGTAGAGGCTTGAGGAGATCATGAAGAGAACTAGGCGTGTAGAAGCTGTAGATAAGGTCAGTGCTGCTACTTAACATATGTAAATATTGAGCATATTTCAGTTTTTTTCCCTAGTGCCATTTTTAATTTACAAAACTCTGCTTCCTTTGCAGAAATCCAATGACCAGCAAAATGGACATATATCAAAGGCAAATACTGCTGGAGAAGCAGGTATTGTGTTTAACTGTGCCCTGAGCACAAAAGGTGAATAAATACCTACTGAGCACAATGATTTGAGAAACAGTTCTGAAACTTGGCACACTAATTGCAGTAAACTATGAGAGGAGTATAAATGAAATCTTAGCAGACATTAATTATTTAGCCTTTCTGTATAGGTAGTTAGCCATTACTAAATGAGTCCAATGTTTTAGCAACTTTGTCACATTGGTGTTTAACAGGAGGTTAATGAGTTTATTTATAAAGTGAGAAGCAATTATTTTGTGGTTTCGATAACAAAAGAAATCAATTCTACCATTTCTTTTTTATATTATTTCAGATGTGGTTGTTGCAGGTTTAATTCATTTTCTTGACAGATTATTTCTTCTTAGTCATCTAAACAAAGTGTTCATTGTTCTAAACATCTCCCTGTGACTTCTTCTTTCCACACCTGCTGCCTTATTCACTTGGTCTTTATTTCTTTTTTTGACAAAATTGAGCTACTAACAAAAGCTTAGTCTTTTTGTCACACCCACACTCTTATGCTTGCTTTCCACTCCATTCCTTCCTACACTTTTAGGTAATCTTCTATATGAGACTTTAAATAATAAAGGAAGAAAAAGAAAATGTAGCTTATATTCAACAATCACCAGGTGTGAATTAGCACCATTTAAAGATACTGAAGTCAAGCTATCAAATGGCTTATCCTATTGCAGCATAACAAATTAAACAACATTAATCTTTTTCTCCCTTGTATTTGGGTTGAGTAACAGGGAAGATAGCAGCACTGGCTGATGGATAACTTTTTTCTTGATGTTTAAAGTGAACACTATAATTAGCACTGTCAGGGAACCTTTTGATGCAGATTTCATTACATGTGTTTGTTATTTGTTTACATATTATCTTGGGTCAAAAAGTTTGTGAGCTACTAATACAGGATTCATCTGGGATGCCATCTTTGTCTGCGGGCGCTGTTGAAGGTGTTACAAACCATTTAAATAATTCCTGAAACAATAAAGGGTTCCATAACCTTTGGCTAGTGTTTTCCCCTCTAGAGACAGAAAAGAAGTAGTCTTCTATCAGTTTCCTAAGGCAGAGGAGACTTTGGATCTCCATTTCCCCAGGCCCAAGGGAAGGCTGGAGTCCTTGAGTGACTGAATAAAGAGAAAACTGCTCTCAGCCTCAGGGCTGCTCTACTGTTTGGCTTTGCAATATCTATATATGCCATTGAGTTAAAGGTATGGATTAATGGGCGTATTCTGGCCACATGAATTTCCACACTGCACTTTAACAGACCCCTGACTATCCACAAACAGATTGTTTTGAAAATTTTTTCTTAAGTCTTACTGTTTGCCAAAACCTGAGGAGACCTTTATGGGAATGGCCAAATCACACAGTGAAAAAATCCATCACCTTTTGGTCATTTGTTTGGCCTCTGCTTCAAAATAGGAGATTCTTTTGCATTTCCAAAGCAGAACAACTTTTGCTTCTGCTTTTTCTTTTTAAGTATTAAAGCAAATGTATTTTCCTGTTACTACATTTGTAGAAGCACAGAAACCTCTGTTTCTAGTATCTTCCATGTGAAAACTTGCCAAAGATCAGACGAAGACATTCGGTATAGAAGTCTTCAGCCCAAACATTTAGAGTACAGTGAAACAAAGCAGCTGAAGGAGGGGCTTCTCAGATGAGGTTTTGGGTAATGGAGATAAATGTGTCCAAGCCTATGAAAACTGAATAATCCTTGCAATTACTGTAGCAGATGTTAGAATGGGTGGGGTGCAGTTGCTTCCTTTTACTGACCTGCGTATGAATTAGAGCGACTCTAGATACAATGTGGAAGGCTGTAGCTGTACTTTAAAAGAAAACCACAAGGCAGGCCAGAAACATGTGTCACATGGTCTCGGCATGAGGGACACGGATAATCTAATTTTATGTAGCTCTCTGCAATGTTTTAGAGTAGTAATTTGGTGCTTATTTAAAGAAGTATCCTTCCCAATGGAGATTTTACTTCTTGAATTCTTTTTGGTTACTGGAATCAAGAAATACCAATGTATGGAATTAGTAATGTCCTGGTGTTGTTCTATTCCATTCTCTATTGTTACTTGAAAAGTGCCAGCATAACATTCTATCAGATATCAGCCTCTTTTGCCCACTGGCTTATGTGTTGGAATTGTGCATATGACTGTAAAATGTTTATTCTTGTTCACAAAGCTATGGCTTTGAAATCTGTGACATTTACTTTGGACCTGAAACAGGGTTTATGTGCCCAAAAACTCGACAAAGGAGATGGGGTTGGGTAGAGAGAGAGGGGAGGGGAGTGGGAACTGTATATTATTTAAAACTGTAACTCGCCTTGGCTGTGCTGGCTTTTGCAGAAAATATTTTACCGTGATTTAGAGGGTAGATGCTGCTGCTTGGTTTTATGAAAACGTGTTTTCTCTGTCCAGTTGCAGCCAGTCCTGCCTCTCCCTTGGAGCCTGCAGCAGGGCCTCAGCTCCAGCACGCACTGCCACCTCCACACAATGGGACTCCAGCCGCCTGCACGCGCGTAGTGGTTCCACACCAGCCCCCCGTAAATCTGGACAGGTAAAACATTGCCAAGTGTCAGGGGAAGTGTTTGGAGGATGAGGGCTACTAGAGTAACAAATTATATTCAGATCCATGTATTCATTAACTAAATAAGAGGCAGCTGTTCAATCTGCCTTGTTTCCTGGTTTTTATCTTTTCCTGTGTTCAGAAAAGAGCTTTATCATATTTCAAATAGCAGTAACTGATTTTTGCTAACCAATAGGGAAATTTTTTTTTTAAATAGAGCATCTTCTTCGCAGTGTTTGGAACAATGTGTGTTTGCCAGCAATTATTACATTTATTGAAACTTAATGGAAAAGGAAATTTTTTCTGTTCCTTTCCCTGAATTAAACTTCATAAAACCCACTCTGGGCTTGCACTGCTTATTTTCTTAATTGGAATAATGAATACTGTGCTTTCAGCCTGGATGTTTTTATTTCTGTACTGCTTGAAGTATTAGCAAGTGTTGCTGTAGATATGTCCTTGGTGTGAGATACAGGGCTAGTCACTTTGGTTATGCATTTAAAAAACCCACCTTTGTTCCTCATAAGGAGTATTTGGGGAGGCAGATATTATATGTTGGGAGCTCTCTGTAGCCATGAAGCAAGTCACTCAGACTCTGAGAAATAGTTGAAACACTTGAAACCTCAGTATTGAACCGAGTGACATCTGTTACATAAGCATGAGCTGTCGGTTACTTTAATTTTAGTGATGCAGAAAGCCAAATAATCTCACAGTCCTTTCATGTTTTATGCAGGTAGTGCCAGAATATGCATGGAAAAACTTGAATGTGGGAAGCCATTGTGTAGTCTGTAATGGACAGTACGCTTCAGGGTGTGATTGGCACTAATTGAAGGAGGAATTTGCCCTTTCTCGATCCCTCCATATGCCTGGGGGATCTTAGCCTGCTGTCATGCTGACAAGGATGCTCCTGCTGAGGGAAGTTCTGTCAGTGACACTGAGCTGCATTGGATGAGCTGCAGAGAGCTGCCTCATAATTGTCTTGGGCAGCTATTAAAATGTTAATCACTCCCAGCCTTACAAGCACCTTGATGTTTGAAACACAAAATGTGCCACGCTAATGAGTGCTGTCCTGTACCATTATAATCTTCGTGGAAGGAACGGCAGAATGCCCACAGCGAAGAATGAATAAATGAGATCAAAGAACACTGACAAAAGCAGGAAGAGCATGTAAGGTTGTGGAAGGGAAAACTGGCATGCCAGGTTGGAATGTGTCTGCTCCACAGGTGCATCCACAGTGACCGGGAAGGTGAAGCCTGAAGCGCTTGGTAGTGTCCCATACATTTTGTCACATGATAGAAGCCACAGGTGCCAACACCACTGCTTCTGCATCTTGTGTGCTGTGGTTATATCTGTATACCATCCAGATACACCTGACACGGTAGCACACCCCGGGGCAGTGGGTGCAGGTTGTCTTCTGAGTGAGCACCTCACTCCAGCCCTCAGCAAGATTTGGCTTTTGTCTGAAAAAGACTTCATCAGGTTTTAAGGGCAAGAGTGCTGAGATTTCTGACCAGAAGTTAAAAAGGTGTTACTTGGGGAACTTGTGTCACATGCTTGTGTGGGTGAGAGGACAGAGTGATGCAGAACCCTACAGCTGCCTAATCCATAGCCCACTTGCAGATTTTTGCTTGTACTCCATTCTCTAATTCTTTGCCCAGGATAGATCATGTCTGCTACTTCTTAGAAAAAGTTATTTCAGTACAGTGGTTTATGTTGACAGTACTTTCCTTATGGTACATACTCTGTAATTCCTCTTTTCTGTGCTGCTTTCTACAAACACTTGCAATGCAGTGCAAAATGTCTCAGTGAGTGCAGTTCACCTCACATGTCTCCATCCTGTGTGCGTGGAGCTGGGTTGGGGTAGGTTAGATAACCAGTTTTTAGAAATATACAGTTGGTCTGGGTGATTGCCTTCATATCTTGTCCTGGAAAAGAAAGCTCCTCATTGCTGTTTGGTTTCAGTGCGGTTGTCTCAGTGGATTGAAAATAAGCACCATTTATTTAAATCATCCAAAAGTCTGGGGTCTGTTTTGCTGTTAATGTCTATCTATGTCTCCTCTGCAAAAATCCTCTCAATAAATGAGGTGACTGACATTGTCCTTCAGATCAGAAATAGCAGCTGTGAAAATATTTTGGCATTTTTCAAAGGCCTGCAAATCCGTATTTTATTTTTTCCTATTCAGTGATGATTTCTGATGAATGATCTCAAAAAGATATATGGAATTCTGGCCTTCTTTCTTTATTTTTTAGTCTCTTCAAATTCTAATTTCAGGCTGTGTCTACATAGAATTTTGGCTAAAATTATCTACAACAGATATAATTTTCGGTAATTTTAAATTTTTTGGCTGTTCCAGTTCCTTTAAGTAAACTGGCTTCTCTTTTCTCAACATCTTCCAGTCTGTCTTGTTAATACTGATGTGTCCAGGTCAAAATGTGAAGCTGCAGAGATGCTTTTCAGCTGCCATGGAGATGTCTTTCATATGCTTGCAAGATTGTTATGTTTGGAAATGCACTCTGAACAACTCAGGCAACACTTTTGTTCTCTATACATAAGTGTCTTGCTACAAGCACACTTATGGAATATGTTAGAATGCCAAAATTTTCCAGTTCTTTCTGCAAAATTGTACGCTTGAAAAGGATATCTCTGGTGTTGCATTAGACACTTAGACAACATTAAGAATGTAACATAAGACAGTAAGAACAGCTGTAGCAGGTCAAAACCCCTTTTTAATTTTTTTTGTTGTCTTTGCTTTAATGGCCTGTAGCGCAATGTAAAGGGGAAAAAAAGGTAATTACCAGGAGATCCTCTGGCCAATGGAGGGTTGCTAAGCATTGTGGTCCAAATGCAACCATAGGCTCAAGGAGTCCCTAAGCTGCTAATTACCAGAAGCTGGAGGGCATACCAATCTCCTAGGAATTTATCTAATCTCCTTTTGAGCTTGTGGCCTCTAAGATGTCCAGTGGAAATTCATTCCACTGTTCTGTTTTCCCCTTTGTTTTGTCTAAATTTGCTCCCCTAGTAATTAGGTGGATCAAGCAGCACAGAATTTAGAAGATTTTATACCACAAAATTTAGAGTATTTATAGTCCTGATTTCCTTTTCTGTACCCCATTTGTGATTGTAGAGACTCCTCTGTCTCAAAAGGCATCATTCAAATCTGAATGAGTCCTGGTCAAACTCTGTGTATAATACTGGCATTGCAATGATAAATAAATATAAAATATGAAGAATTCTTTTTTCATGAAGTCAGCTGATAAATTGGGTAGAAAAATTCTATTTGCAGAAGCAAGAGGCTTCTTCACTGTGCTAATACTTGTTGAACTACTGTGCTGTTTTATTTATCTGAATGAGCAGTTGCTCTCTTCGCACCTCTTGCTTACCCCATTCATCAAACTTGGCATGTTATCCTAGCTCTAGTACGGTTTTTGGCAGTAGATGGGGATAAAATAAGTAATAGGATACTTTATAGTGAATAATAACCTAATGACTGTACATTACAGAGCAGGTTTTAATAGTCCTAAAGCATTTCACAGATGTCAAATCACAGATTCTGGTCCTCGTCTTACAGATGTGGATCTCTGGCATGAAAGGATGATGTGATTTAGGAGCTCTCCCAGGCAGCCAGCAGGGTTTCTGTGTCTGCTCTCAATCTCATTGCAGTGAAACATATTTTTCACTTTGAAATTTGCCCAGCATATCCACAGATGAAAAAAAGGGGAGTGCCTTTCTGAAAAAGAGCTGGTGATGGTTTGAGAAACAGGGAAGGCTTGATATGAACACCAGCATGTGATTCTCACAGGAAATCTGGGCTTTGGATAAAGCATTGCCACTTTTAAAAGAGCAATGATTGTTTTCTGTCTCTTGGGGAATACTGTAAAACAATTCTTTAATTGTTTGTGCAGAGTTGTACACACAAAGAAGCCAGCAAATGAAAATATACTGTATGCCAATTACAAGCAGGATTCTTTTCAAGACTAGTAAATGTGCTGTCAGGAGAAAATTAGGCTGTGAAACCAAGCTACCTGCTGAGAAATGGCCTGAGGAAATTGATAGCCAAGTTTCAGTCTAGGAAAATTGCATCTGAGCCTTTGTGGCTGAAACATTTCCAAACAACCTGAACAGTTGTGATGTGGTCCGAATAGGGAACAAGTACTCAAGATTGTCAGGATCTAACTGTTGAGGGCCTTAAGAAGCACCTGTGAAAGATCACAAGATTTTTGAGTATTCGTTGAGCACTTGCTCTTGCTTGAGGAGCTTATTTAGCCATTACTCATCCTGTTCAGTGAGGTAGCACCTTAGTTTCTTCTCTCTGGCAGGATAGGACATGTAATCTGCAGAGTCAGAAGGATTTGACAATGCAGCACCTAAAAAAGGGGTTGGGAGAGGAGGAGCAAGGCTGCGAGACACAAGCAAGTATCATCTGGGGAGAGTATGTGTAATTGCAGAGTGTCTGTGCTTGTGCTGCTCGTGACCGGGGGAGAGGTACAAGAGCTTGCTCATAAGGCATCTCTGTCACATGGGAAATGGAAAATGAAAGTGCAGATTGACATGAGGGGTTCTGGGAGAGGGCTCTTTTGGCTTGGACATGATCAACAGGAGAAGCGTGGAGCTGGGTAGTGCCTTGGAAATAAACCCTAAGAGCTTGTATGGGAGGAGGGAATGAAAGGAGCACTACATTGACAAGGGAGATTTTTCTCTGGATAAGTGGCATATAGAAGAGGCTGCTCCAGAACTGGTGGCAGGAGGTGATCCAAGAAATAATAAAAATTACAGTGATCTTATTCAAGGGCAATTACTTGATTTGCAATAGGAAGAAGGGTATGACAAAGGCTATGAGACCTGAAAAATATGTTAGAGGCTGTAAATTGCATTAGGTGGGTGGTTCTGGGTAGTGGTGGTGCTGCAGAGGTTTTCCTACTTCTTCCCATTGCAGTCACTTTCCAGACTGCAGTGTCCTGTGTTTCTGGCTATCGTGTAGCCTGTCGCAAGAGTCCCAAATGACGACACAGAGTCTAGCGTCCGAGAGAGTAAAGTGAAGCGGAGTTTTTTATTATTTTACAAAGCGGCTTATATCTTTTAACTCGTTTGAAGTTTACAGAAATGTCAAGAGGCTATTGGACCTCTGGTCAGCCACCTACCAAATTCATTGGTTACTTCTGCCAACACCTATTCTAAAATATTTTTCTAAGCAAGAATGATAACAAACTGCAGCTGCACAAAACTTAATTAATTTACAAAAACTCCCAGCATTGTTTATAATAGTTTTGCTTGAGAAAAGAGAGAAAGAGAGAAATCTCACAGAAGTGCTGGGAAAGTTAGAAGGCTTCACTGCTGACAGCTTTTCCAGCAGTCACAGTAGCCAAAGGTAACTACTATCCCATGTGTTTGAGGGAAAGAATACCAAGTACTTGGCTGCAAAAACAGTTTTTCCTACAGTGGTAGAAGCATAGTTTTGTTTTCACTGGCTAAAAGAATGCTTGGATTTGATGCAGACTTCTCTTCCATTTGTACTATAGCTTTGAGGATGACTAAATTTCTGTTCTAGATAAAGTACATACGGAAGAATTTCTGTTTCTCTTTCAGCAATCTCAATCCGGAGAAAAACGCAAATGAAAATGGAATGTCTATGCAGAATGATAACTTTGAAGAGATCATGAACCTGCCTATTGGTTCTAAACCACCCCGGCTGGATGCTATGAACAATGATGGAAGCAATAGTCCCGAAATTCCTTTGAATCCTATTCTAGCCTTTGAAGATAAGGGGACTCTCCTGCCTCAGGTAGATAGTGTTCAAACACATCAAACAGCAGGTAGGTTTGCTGCGGTTCACTAACACTTGCAATGTGTTCTAATTGACAGAGGTCCCAGAGCTCTCAATTAATATAAGTTGATTCATTTAAGCTTTTTTAAGCTCCACACTATTTGGGGACAGGAGCACATCTCCTCTTTATAAAGCTATGCATACCAAACACATATAGATGCAGTGCAAATGGTGGTGAGGCCTTATCTTTTCCTGGATGAGGGCTTCTTACATATATTGTACTTTCTGCTGTTTGAGGTTGCTTGGAAAGGTTTGCCCTGTGCTTTCAAACAGAAGTGATAGGTGACAGCTGCTGTTCTGACCTTATGATCAGCAACTGGGTTCCAGTTTTGCAAGTGCAGTGCATGACATGCACATGCAGAAGGGGAGCTACTACTTTTTAAAAACTACATTTTGAAATTCTGGATGTGCTCTCCTCATTAAGTTCTTGCAGGCATTGAGGGATGGTTTGCAGGACACTGGATTTTTCTGAATTATATAATAACTTTTCAAGAATGTTAGGTAAACAAATACTAATCTAGCAAATTAAATTGGATAGCACTTTATTTTTCTCTGGCCTATAAATGTGTCACGGTTTGACACTGGCCCAATGCCAGTGGTTAGTCCATCACCAAGATTTTCTTCCGCCGCTCCGGGAGAAGAGTCCTTCACTCTGAGGCCGTGGGGTCCCTCCCATGGGAGACAGTTCTCCGTGAACGTCCCGCCGTGGCTCCACTCTCACGAGCAGCAGCCGAACCGCACCTGCTGCAGCGTGAGTCCCTCCCACGGGCACACAGCCCTCCCAAAACTGCTGCGACGTGGGTCTCTTCCCACGGGGTGCAGTCCTCCAAGGACAGGCTGCTCCAGCCTGGGAGCAGGGCCCTCTCTCTCCACCGGGTCTCCCACTGGATCACAGCCCCCTCCAGGCATCCACCCGCTCCGGCACGGGCACCTCCCCCACGGGCTGCGGGTGGATCTCTGCATTCCCCGTGGACCCCCATGGGCTGCAGGGGCACAGCTGCTTCACCATGGTCTGCACCACGGCCCGCAGAGGAATCTCGGCTCCGGTGCCTGGAGCACCTCCTCCCCATCCTTCTGCCCTGGCCTTGGTGCTGCCAGGTTGTTCCCTCACATGTTCTCACCTCCTCCTCTTCTCTGACTAGAAACAAAAACTCATGGCTTTTGTTTTGATTTTCTTCTTAAATATGTCATCACAGAGGCATTACCAGCCTCTCTCACTGGCCCAGCTCTGGCCAGCAGCATGTCCATCTTCAGAGCCATCAGCCACTGGCTCTGCCAGTCATGGTGGGAAGCTTCCAGCAGCTTCTCACAGGAGCCATCTCTGCAGCCCCCCTGCTACCCAAAACCAGGCCGTGCCACCCCAATACAAAATGCAGTGAAAATCATCTTACAGTAAAATAGTTGCATAAGCACATAACATTTTGAAGTAAGTACTGCCACTCTGACCTGTCATTTTTACCTTCTGTTTTAGAAGTGATCTGATTGTTTCTTCTGAAGAACCAAAGGTGAATTGAGCATCTCTGCAGTCAGTGGAGTTTCTTCCATGCAATGAAGGAGTGTTTTATTTTTTCTCTCCAGTTTTTTAAAGATTTCTTGAATATCTTTTTTGGAAGGACTTTAGTAAAACCAGCAGAAGAAATGAGGGGAATAGACTTGGATCACCATTCTAATAGCTTTCATCACTAGAAAAATCATGCTTCACGTGCGTTACTTAATACGGCTATTTCCAACAAGCTTTTTTTGTTAGTAAATGAATATTTCTGCATTCCTTAAAACACAAGACACTGGAATCTGAAAGTAACGGGCTGATTTGGGTGGTGGGACTGATTATTTTTTTTTAAAAAAAAGGTGGGTGTTGGTTTAAAAGGCATAATTGTAAAATTGGCAAAGAATATTTTACACTTTGTGGTTCTAATACTTGAAAAATAAATGCCTCATTGCTCTACAAGTAGAGTTAATGGGGTGTTTTATTTAAACCTGTTGGTTTAAATGTTATTGCAGAGAACTCTAATTATGGGGGCAAACTATAGGCTTCTGTATCAGGTTCTTGTAAATGTAATTCCTACAGGGACATTCTGTAAATTGAAACGTCACTATGATCTTCTCACATTTTCTCTAAAAACACAAAACAAGACAGGTTTTAAAATGTGAAAGTTTGAAAGCGTTATTTTTTCATGGACAAGAGGAAAACCTATTGTTCTCCTAGATGATGTATTTATGAATTTTGCTCAGTACAGAAATAAATCATTTAATTGAATAAATTAGACAAATGTGGTAAAAAGATGCTGCAAACTTGATTTTTTTTAGTTACATCCATGTTCACAATACTATAAAAGATGTGTATGCATATGTGCACACGTGTGCACACACATACGAGGAAATACCTTGTTCTGAGTCCTGTAAATTGCTGCTGCTCCCAATGATGGAAGACTTTTCCTTTGCCTTATCAGACTATTCAAGACTGTGTGAAACCTGGGATATTTGAGTTTTGGATGATGATGCAGGTTTGGCGATTTTTGGGGTTTGCTCGTTTCAGAGCAAATGGAAAATGGTCATTGTGCTTTTTATGTATGGTTTTTATAAAGCAGTGCAGGTTGAGTGATAAGAGAAGCAATGCAGTTTGCTTTCTCTTTAGTTTGATGCTGGTTTCTACTGTCATTCATTGTTCCATCCCACACTTTTGGTTGCTGTTGTGCAGAACTGTAAAATCTTGCACGTTTTTGTGCTTTGCTAAACGATGCTGTTGGAGGCAGAGCTCACTCTGAGTGTTTGAGTTTGAAGCATCGCCAAAGGCTTGAGGCATTGCTGTCTGAATCAGTGAGAAGATCCCTGGGTAGGGGAAATGGAGGTTCATGGGCTCTCAGCTCCTGCTAACAGAGAATCTACCATTAAGATTCCTGCACTTGCCTGCAGTGAGCACTGAGCGAGGGCTCTAGGAAGCTGTGCAGAAAGTCTGTGCTAGCAGAAGAAATCCTCTGAGACAAAAGCTGAAGAATTTTTGAAGAAATTTCTGCTGCTGCCAAGTGTTCATCTTATAGAGGAGATGGGATAAAAGCAATGGAAATAAAATGAAAGAGACTTCATCTGCCAGAATATTTATGGAAGGGAAAAAACAGCCATTCAGTCAGAGTGCTTTCAATAGTAACTTGTGACACAGTAAAATGAATTGGGTTCCTTTCTTGCTTTCTTTAGTTTTCCATGTACATAGCCACAATATTTTGAAGTGTCCAAAATATGTAGTTTTTCTTTATATAGCATGTAAGTACCAAATAAAACTTGTTTGAAATATTTATTTCTACTTATATTTTCATTTTCTTGCATAGTTGAAGCAAGAGTCAGTCTCTGATGGAAAACTCTTCTTGCTACTCCTGGTCTGCTTAAAACTTTGCTTCAGGTTTTCTCTAATTACTGGAAAATCAGTACAGAGTCACTTGCAACTAGAAACAGAGCAAAGAAACAGGCAGTAACATTTAGCTTCAGTTTTAAGTCTTAGGATTCATTTAGGATCAGGTTTAAATTGTGTTGATCTTCAGCTATTTAGGATTGGTTATAAATCATGCTGGTCTGTTTTTTGGGAGACTTCAGCACACTTGCTTCACTGTTTGCAGCAAAAATGGGCCTGCTTTATTTCTCATATGTACTTTGTTTTTTGCTTTGATTTTTTTTTTAACAGGGCTGGATTAAAACCAGTTTATCAGTACAGTCAGTCCAGGTTTGCTTCAAATGAGAGAGAGAATTTCCTATTTCAGGGGCCTGAATACAAATATACAAAATAAAACCGAGGGAATTGAGAGTAGAAGTAGGTGTATGAATTTTTAAGAAAAGGATTTAATATTGAATTTTTAAATCTTTTGGTTAAGCCTCTTTTAATGCAGGCAAAATAGTTTCTCTTCTTCTGAGTGTTGCTCTTGACAATAAAATATGGTCTGGGAGGAGTATGGCCAGCTCCTCTGCCTGCTATTGCAACTGGTTATGTTGTTTTTACTGAGGGGCAAGGGGGAGGTACTCCGTGAGGCAGAAGGAGCCAGTGCAGCAGGTGCAGACAGCTGTTCCGAGGGTTTGGAGCAGTGACCTTCCCCAGCAGAGAGCTGTGTGCTCTGGGAAGGCTCAGCTCCGTGCTCACGTCTCCACAGCAGAGCATCGATGCTCACAGGGATGAGGCTCAGTGAGTTATTTCAGGACATCACAACTGCTGCATTGCTCACCATTAGCTCTGCTCGCTTCATGCCTTTTCTCTCCTCATTCCTGATGAAGAATGCTTTGTTATTTTCTTTCTTGCTAAGACCTTGAAATAATGTTTGCAATTAAATACCTAAGAATACAGATAAAAGACGCATTCTAATATCATTACTTAGTAGTGCACTGTTTCTTTTTGGAAACTGATCTAAGGAGGCTTGAAATTTGATTTTTTTTTTTGGTCCTAGGTGTGTCATTCAGTCAGTCCTCTGTTTTAGTAAGTCCACCTGCCCAAAGCTGACCACATGGTTTGTCACATGAGATTTCAAAACAAAGTTCCTGTCACGCATGAATATTGAAAATGCCGTATTGCTTTATCCAAAGTTTCTGTCTACCCTGTACTTCAATAGGCCTTTTTACTGCACTGAGTGTGGTTTTGGTTGTTTTTACATGTGGGGTTATTTTTTTGGGGGGGGGGGGGGGGGGGGGTTTTGTTTTGTTTTTTCCCAAACAGTACCATTGGAAAGCACTTGCAGATATTAAAAGAAATCGTTATCAAAAATGCCTCCCCCAGGCACCAAAATTAAGGTGAGAGATTTGAGCCACAATAAAATGGAACACTGAGCTCTTAACTGACAGAATAACTTTTTTAAACTGTTTTTTAAATCTCACTTTTATTCCATGTTTGTAACCAGTATCAGCTCTAAAGCTCTACATGCACATAGGAGTTATAAGATGGTCAGAAGCACCTCAAAAGACCGTGTGCTGCTTTTGATTGGGGTAGAGTTAATTTTCTTCACGGTTGCTGGAAGGGAGCTGTGTTTTGGGTTTGTGCTGAACACAGGGTTGGTAACAGGGATGTTTTACTGCTCAGCAGCGCTTGCACAGAATCTGCCTCCCACACCACCCCACCAGCCTGGCGTTGGCACAAGGAGCTGGGAGAGGACACAGCTGGGACAGGTGACCCCAGCTGACCAAAGAGACGTTCCATACCTTACACTGTCATGCTCAGCATATAAAGCTGGGGGAAGGAGGAGGAAAGGGGGGATGTTTGAAGTTACAGTGTGTGTCTTCCCAAGTAACCATTTCACATGACGGAACCCAACTTTCCTGGAGATGGCTGAACATCTGCCTGCCCATGGTAAGAAAATGAGTTGAATTTAAACACGACTACCTTTATTGTTCTTTAACTCCTTTTAAAATGAAGTATCAATATCAAAATATAACAAAAATTCCTAATTTTGCCAAATATTCTCACTCTTCCCTTGTTGCAAGTAGCTGTGGAAGTAATTTAACATTTGCAGAACACAGAGTTCTGTATTTAAACACATCTCACCCAAATCATTCATGGTTCCTGCTGTGTTCTGTACTTGCTCTGTGCAACATTTCCTTGCCTTAATGTGCCTTTGCTCTTCTGCTGGAGAGTAGTGCCTATAAAGTGGACAAGGATCAGCTGTAAGGCTTCACCCATTCTTGTTTCTTACAAATTTCTTGCATTTTCTGAGTTGTCCCTCAGCAGTTAGTTTCTGTAGTAACCTGTTTGTAGTTTTCTACCTTTATAGTATGGGTTGATTCAATTCTTTTCTAAAGTCCCTGAAGTGTGCTCTGAAATACAGGACATGGAACAGAAACAGAATAAAGATGAATGCAGAGTCACTTGCATACTTGAGAGATGCTTCTTCAGTGGAATCAGCCTGTTGCATGAATAAAACCTCATTAATACAGTGCTGGTTTTTCTGAAGCAGGGGCGAGGAAACCAAAAACAAACCATGGAAGGTTAACCAAGCATAGCGGGTGTTTTTCAGCATAGCCATGTCCCCAAGCACACTTAAGCAGCCAGCCAAATGGTCCAAGGAATTGTGTTTTGACCTGTTCCAGTTCCTGTTATCAGGACATCTTTCTTGTATGATGCAACTGCAAGTAGCAGGAAAATTACAGGCACCAATGAAAAGAGTTGTTTCCTCTGAAAGTTCAGGCCCTTGGATCTGGTAAGTTTTCATAAGCCATTTGGCTTGAATATTAACTGTCTTCATGGCACATAGCTGCCCTAAGGAGCTCTTGAGTTTCTTCTGTTTGTTGACGGACTTGCTCAAGGAGTTTGGCCATTTGGCTTTTTCTGAATGCTAATGAAAAGTCTGGATCTGCAGAGGAATAAAAAATGTTAGGCAACCCGCTGTCTTTCCCTGCATGCTAATGCAGATGCATGGAAAGCTTATTGTTCAGGTTAGATGCAGTTGGTTGGTGGTTCTTACTACAGGGAAGGCAGAACAATAATCTTCTATCACACAAAGCAGATACAAATTCAGTTTTCATCCCTACAGCCATTCAAGATTGCTGCTAAATTCTCCTGATCCAGATGCATAAATCTCAGCTGCCAAATTCAGCCTTATGCAGCAGTTGCCTATCAAGACGTAGCAGGGTTTTGGCTCTGGCTCTACATACGTAAAGATATCTGCTGTATACAGTTATTACCACATTATAACTCTCATAAGTATTCAACTTTTATCCAAAGACAAGAAGACTAACGAAACCCAGAAAAATATTAAGGAATGGACTTTTAAGTATGAAGGTGTGAGAATTCCCAGCTTTAATATCAGCTAATCATGCAATTTCCTTATTTGCTTGCTTTATCAGAATAAACTAAAATCACATTTGAAAAACTTTTAGGTTGCATCTAGTGCCAAAAAATTCTTATATTGGATAAAAGCATCTGTACTTGAAGTCCTGTTTCCCTGCTGTTCAGAAAGCCTTTCTTTTTAAAGCAAACAAACAAAATCCTGCTGCCTTTATCGGGAGATACTTTAAAACAGGTGAGGTAACAGCTACCCTTGAGATTATTCTGTTTGCTTAAATGAGCAGAGCTAGTCCCCTAGCTAGGAGGAGTTTCCACTGTCAGTGGTTGGACTAGATAATCTTAGAGGTCTTTTCCAACCGTAGTGATTCTGCGATCTCTGTTACAAAGCAGTTGTTGCTGATGGGTGCAGGCAGCTTTGGCAGCACCCTGGGGGCCCAGCCCAGCAGGAAGGACATACCTGCTTGTAGTCTGCAGAACGTGGAGATGCCCAGCTGCTGAAAGCGGACCTCTTGGTGGGTAAGAAAATTCTTGAGGTAGGCTTGAATCTCTCCAGTGTGATGCTTCCACAAAAGCATCATTTTTTCTGCATAAATGGGAGAACCACTGGAGATCAATACGAGCCTTTAAAACACTTTGAAAACTGATTTTTGTAACAACATTTATAAGATCAATAATGACTCATCCACCTTCAGCTAAAACCAACGTTAACTGCAAAGACTGGCAAGGGACTTCCCTGTACTACAGCTTCTGCCAATAGTGATGATACTTCAGGTAAATAAAAAGCTGTGTGGGCTGCTGTGCTGGGAATCTGATCCCTGTGCAAGGGGCCTGCTGATTCACAGACAAGTCAGCCTGTTATGCGAACCTGTCCATGAGGTGATTGTGCTGCTGGACTCTGTTCACTGCCTGAGAGTCTGCTCTGTTGCAAATCCTCGATGCTAGAATGAAACTGATTTGCCTTTTCCCTTACTGGGGACTACAGATTTCAGTTTTTATGTCTAATGTCTAAAATCTAACCATACTTTTCTAGAGAATGTGGCAAGTATCATCTGAACACCCTTTTCTTGCAAGTCTTAAAGGCTCTCAGCTGCATGGGACATGTATATTAAGCATAAACCTGGCCTTTTTCTACAGGTAAAAATAATGCTCTTTTTATTCTCTCTCATTGAAACTTTAAAAGTTTTGGCTACATTCTTAAGAGCCACTTTACTTCACTGCTCCTGCTAATTTAGTCTAGAATTATCACAGCAGGATTTGGTTCAGTAAGAGTTTTTCTCTTGCTGGTCAGGGAGCAGAGTTAATCTAAAATTTTGGAACACAACCTCTGCTATCTGTGGGGAATGCCATCACATTTTACATACTGAGAAAGACAGTCAAACAGAAAGACGTAACCTTGTCTGAAGTGACCCTTGTCTGCAACAGGTTGTCATCTCTCCCACGGTGAGGAGTATCTCAATGGTCTCCCACCTTCCTGCTTAAGCTGTTTTTAAGGACCTCAGCATTGGCTATGGACCAGCCCTGCAGAATGGCAGTGCTTGAAGAATGAGACCTTTATCTGTGGTCCACTTTCATCCCTGGACTTCTCATGCACTCAAGGACTGTTTTATTTCAAAGGTGACTGTAGGCACTTTAATAAATTTGTAGAGACCAGATTGGGGGGGTGATACAGGAATATTAAAGGTTGTTCAGTGCCTGACAGTTAACTCCTTTGGGAAAAGGTTAATTTCACTCCAGCCATAAGTCTTTTTCAAAGCACAGTTAATCCTGTGTGAGTTACCGTGACCGATCATGTGCTGGATGATGGAGGCAGCATGAAAGGATGGCTCAGGATGTTCCAGTTGGCCAGCCAGTCTCACCAAGCACTTTGTCAAAGGTTCATCCATCCACTGGACCATGTGTAACATGGCTCCTTCTGGAAGGCAGAAAGGTAAGAGAGTAGTCGGTAAACAGGAACTCCAGTGTCAAAGAAATAAAGGTGAGAGGTCTGCCAGAAACTGCTGAAATAGGGAATCCTTTAGGCAACTGGAGAAGCAAAAAAAGTGCTGAACTTGGTTAATAAGTATGTTTAGGTTGTAAAAAAGGGTCATGTTCTGAGGCTATGCTCTCAGTAAGGTAAGGCCGTGGATTTCATTCATATTTTGTTGGCTTTATGTTCTGCAAGAATGAATCACTTTTTGTGCAAGATCCACTTTTGGCCTTTTGAGCTCAGTCTGTCCAGCAGCCATGGGGCACCGCTTGCAAAATGAAGTGTGACATGTTTCCAGCTGCCATGGCCATTACACCAGATACAAGAGATGACTTGTTTGACAGACAATATCCAATACTGGGGCATGTTGGGAAAATTTACACTCGTCCTTTCTGCCATGAAGAGTGCTGTACATTTCATGAGTGCCAATTTGGTATCTCTGATAAAATTCATGTGCAAAAAATTCCAAGATAAAGCGTTACTTTGTATTTTAGTCTTTTTTTTTAATATTAGTTTCTGCTATGGCAAAATTATTTCACCCCAAGAAACTGGGAAATGTTACAAATAGAAGTAGACAGGCCATGTACAGCAGTAAAGTTCAGCACAAAAAATTTAGAATAAAAAAATTTTAAGCAGTTGAATGAAAGTGCAGACAACGGAGCGCACATGTCCTGCCAGTGAATTGTATTTTGTTCTTGAAGCTTACAACTAAACTCACAATGAATTTAAAGGGAAAGACTTGGGCGGTGTGTCCCGCTCTGCTCCATCTCCTATTAGAGTTAATAAAGAACATGTGCACTCCTCTGATTCAGCCATTCATGGAGGGTTGCTGCCCTACCTTGCTTTGCTAGCTCAGCAAGGCAGGATGTCACGTAACGAAGGGAATCTTCCTGAGTGTCGGTCAAAAGCATGGTCTGGAGGAGACCTTCGACACAGCGGCTCTCAGTGATTCTCTGCCACAAGAGAGAGATTCATGTTTAGCACTTCCATTATGGCTTAGTGGTGTCTGGGGGCTTCAGAAGTACTCCTACAGTACTGAGGGCTAGACCATCAATAATGGAAATGTCTCCTCCCAGACCTACCACAACCAGGTGACAACACCTTGGATCGTTCAGAGATCATCTGTACTGAGATAAGTATTTCATAGACCGAGTTGGAAACAGATAGGAGACAGCCTGTGCTAACCTAGATTAAAAGCACAGGAGACCAAGAAATTAGTTCTGAGTGAGCTGGCTGGAGGTGGCTGGTTGCTAGTGAAGTTGAATCACAAAGTCTTCAGCTCTCTGGGAGGTCCTAACAATGGAAGTTGCTCATGGGTCCGTAAGCGAGCTCAGGTGTTTATCAACAAAAGGGAGTATCTTTTTTTGTGTTCACTCATTTTATCCTGCAGTTTTTTAACTTGCTGCTTAGAGGTCCAAGATGGATTTGAGACTGCTACCTTTCAAGCTCCCGCACTCTGTTTGTGTCCTGCTGGCATAAAAACAGCACTGTTTTTTTCCTCTTGTGCCAAGGACTCTTAAGTGTTTTAGGGAACGTTCCTTAGAACTGACCCTGGAAACCTGGCGCTCCCACTCATGTCTGTGTATTCACTTATGCAGTGAGAGCTAGACACTCTCTATATTATAAAGATTTATGAAGGTGAAGCAGCTCTCAGCTGATAACAGGATAAAGTCACAGAATTTAAATACTTTAAAAAAACAACCATATTTGTCAAACTTTGAACTAATGGTCCATTTTTACTCCTACTGTGGGCCTGGAGTTTGAGGGAATCTAGTTCCCTGCAAAACTTGATTTCACAGCTATTAGAAATTTATATAATTCTTATCTTAGTGAAAAAACCCATACTTTTCCTTCTGGCTGGTTTAAATCTCTGGAACTAGCAGTAATTGGATCATGAACAAAGAGGGGGAAAAAAAAGAACTGAGTCTTGAAAAGTGTGTACTAGGAAATGGGATGAAGCAGAAATGAGGATTTAGGTGAGGTTTTTCCCTCAATATTGATTGCTACTGGTGGTACTGTTTGATCAAGGTACTTTTAAAAGGCAAGGAGAAATGAAGTGCATCTGTGCATATGGATTTCGAAGCTAAATCAGTAAGACAGATCTTTGTAGCATTTTGGCACAACTAATATCTTGCCAAATAGGCAAAATGTACATCAGTAGCTGGGGTTCTATTTCACAATGAAGGGCAGCTGAAGCATGAGAGCCAGGAAATAAAGATTCAGTTCACAACAGACCTCAGATTTTCCTGAATGATTCCTTTAATTCATATGAAATGTCCTCGCTAGAAGAACTTCTTATACCTATGATGCAGTAAAATTAGGTAATCACATCACTCACAGCAAAAATTAGGTATTTGTTATTTTAATTAGCTTATCTGTATTGGGAAAATATGAATAAAACTGCCTTTCACTACAGTCCTTTTATTCATACATGCAATTTTGTGTAAAGTATATAGCAAATTGACACGTTTAATTACCCACAGATTTTTTTTTTTTTTAATGCTGATTTGACATAAACACAATGGCAACCTCACAGGGTGTATAGTTCAGTGACAAACACTGGGTACCTACCTGACGGTTTTTGGACAGGCTCAGGTTTTTGATGATGCAAGCAGTATGTCCGACAATCACAGGGTCTGTTGTATGTGCTGCCAGTAACGTCCCCAGGCTCTGCAGTAGCTCAGCACATGCCAGAGTGTCCTAAGAGCAACCAGTATCTCAATTACATCCAATATGGACAACACAACACGACTTTGCAGTGAGCTATGGAGAGATCGAATTTAGCCCTGCAAGAACAGCATTAGTTTGTTTATTTAAACCAAAGATGTGGCTGGGTCCGGTGCTGCTTCTCTAAAGTATGGTCTGACTAGCACTGACTATAGGGCACTTGCTATGGAAGGCTAAAGCCTTTAAGGCCCTGTAGTTTATTTTTGTTTCCATCAAATGCCTCACTGGAGTCATTGCTAGTCAGGGGAAGGATGTGTGATCCCGACTGTAAAGAGAGGTGGTCAGGGTAGGTGTGAAAGGCAGAAGTACACAGTGAAGTAGCAGCAGCAGTGTGTCCTTGAGTACCTCAGCAATTTACCTGGCTACACTAATGAGTTGTATGTTTAGATCAGTTTGTGATCAGGCACCCCTTTAGCAAACATGTTCTGAGCAACATCTTCTTAACACACATATCTCTTCTGTCTGATGGTGTTTTAGGGGTACTTTACTGGGTATGTTTCCCTGAATGTAGTCTTCCTCCAACTACCATTAATATTAACTGAATCACAGAATGGCCTAGGTTGGAGGGGACCTTAAACTATCTAGTTCCAACCCCCCTTGTGTGGGCAGGAGCAACCTTCCAGGTTGCTCAGAGCCCCATCCAACTTGGCCTTAAACACTTCCAGGGACAGGCCATCTACAACTTCTCCGGGCAACCTGTTCCAGTGCCTCACCACCCTCACAGTAAGGAATTTTTTTCCTAATATCAAACCTAAACCTACTCTCCTTCAGTTTGAAGCCATTACCTCTTGTCCTGTAGCATCAGATCTGAGTCTGGATTACTCCACAGGTGGTTACAACAATAACAATATGGATTAAGGGGGCACTGCTGTGTGTAAGAGAAATGTTATTTCAACATACTTTGGGTTAGGTCTATAGCTAAAAGCAAAAGATTTCCTCTTGGGAGTGTTTTTGCTTTCAATCTCCTTCCCTTAGGAATTTAGGGACCTTTTTTTGCAGTTCTGTTTGTTCACAATGAACTATACTATTTGTGCTGCTTGGAAACCACGATGCATTAGCAAGGGAGTTCAATATAAAACAAGTCATTGGTCCTATACACAGTTGCAAAAAATCACATAATTCTGAAACCTGTGAAATATCAGGATCACTAAAGCAGTGTTGAAAGGCAGAGGTCTTTAAAAGTTACTTTAACTTGAATCTTTCTTCTACCTAGGTGAAATTGCAAAAATGTATCTTATTTTCTTTTAATACCAGCTGACATCTTCACTTAGTTCATTCTAAGCACTGTCACAACCAGCAATCCTAAAATAAAACATGAAAATAAGTGGAAAGGGCAGTGCTATACCTAAACACAGGACATTTAAAGAATCCTATATGCAGACATGACAGTAAATTTTCCTTAGTCTTATTTTTCCTTCTCTTTAAAGGAAGAAATAATATAGTTTTAGATAATCCAATTAAATTACAATTGATGACTGTTTTCTATGCTTTTGGGCCAAATGTCCTCTTTTCTATGTAATCCCATCAACTACAATACTTGTATTTGATTTGCTACAGCCTGGGAGGAGGAAATTTTCCATGCATTATAAAGGAACTTTCTAATATATAATGACTTCCCTGCCAAGATCTTTTGTTTATTTAGGACCTACATTAGTAAGTGACAGTACTTGAATTTTGCTGAACTTCTTTTTTGGCTGGAATATGGCTGAGATCCAGATTTTGTTTTCTGGCTCAATCTCTTGCACAGTGCAAGAGAATCACGAGAAAGCTGGGTAAAAATAGATTGAGTGGTTCAGATGGATATGATCTAACTTCTCCCAAGACTAGACTATTAAAAAAAACCAAAAAAAGCATTCCAGCAGCAAGTGTGCTTACAGTTGCAATGCTGCACTCACACTCCTCACACAGGGATCTCTTGACAAGGTAAATATTATCCCATTGACCAGTTAGCAAGAAGGGAAGGCGAAGTTATTTTGTACCTGGAGTGGAGAGTCAGTGGCACCATCTGGAACAGACAGACCATGACTTCCAGGTCTTTTGCTCAAAGGAATTTGATTTAAAAGACTGTTTTCTCACAAAGCCTGATTCTTTAGTGTTTCAGGGTTGGGCTGTCCTTGGAAAATCTGAATAACATTCCCCCTGCGAGAGGGAAGTTTTCCAGCTCTTGCTGGGAATCCCTGTCAACAGCCTGACCAGGAGATTGCAAAAAGGGGGCTGAAGCAGGGCAAGGAGCTCCTGTGAAGCATTCCTGGGGGGTTGCTTCATGGTTACAAAAGGGCAGACAGATTCTGCCCCATTGTATCCTGGGTAGTATTTGTAATAATTCAAGCATCACTTGACTTGGTTGTAAAGGTTAGCTTTGTTCAGTGGTTTGTTTTCCAACAGTTGTTCCCATGGAGAAGTCCCTCTTTCACTCACAGAGAATTCAGCCCGAGTTAGAGAAAGAAACCTTGAAAAGACTTGAAAAACAGGCCAGAAAAGGCATGGAGATGGAGAGGCAGGATATGAATACAGAGAGGTCAGCCTCTTCTCAGAGTGCCCAGGGCTTGCTCACACAAAGCAGCAACATTCAGAAGTCAGAGACAGCCGTGTTTGCTCACTAAAACAAATTTAGAGATGTAGATACTTCTCACTGGAGAATAAAGCCTCGAGGGTGATGCTTTGCTTTCCAGCCTCCTGCTGCTGACCCTTTTTCCCTCATGAAGGATGGGCTGTTTCACCACTGGTGTACCAAGGCTGAGCTCTCAGTGCCTTTGTTCTCACTGACACTGACCACATCTCTTTGTGGCCGGGGGTTTGAAACACTGGTAAAAACAAGTTTCAGGACCAGGGAGGAAAGGATTTGTGGGTAATCTTTGCTGGGAGAACAAAAAATGTAAATGGTGTTTGGAGACAAGAAAAGCAAAAGTGAGTGAGGACCATGTTCCAGTGTAATGTCTCATACTGAATAACATATTCACTGTGCAAATGGCCTTCAACTAACTTAATGCACTTTAACTGTAAGCCTGTTGAGAGCAAACTGTGTTTTGATTGTATGAGGCAGTTTGTCAAGCAACGAGGATGCTTGATGCTCATGCAGCTACTGTGCCTTGAATAGCTCTGTGCTCTAGTTGCTGCTTCCCAGGCATTCAGCTCACTCATTTTCTCAATCACGTCCCAGAGGTACGGGAGGTGCAATTTTGGTTTGTGTACAGTCAACTGAACTGTAATGCACCAAGCTTTCCATACCCAGAGTAAATTTCCAATCAAGCTGAGGGTATTTCAGGCACAAGAAACACCTAAGGCCACCTGAGGCTACTCGGACCCTGCCACTACTGCTTGAAGCAATGTGGAAATGTTCTCACATATTTTTGCCTTATGGACCTAACCTCTAACTACCTTCAAATGCTGTTGTTAGCTTAAAACCAAAAACCTTTCACATTTATGTTCCTAAGGATGTCTTTAATTACCGTAAAGAAAAAGTTTATTTAAAAACAAGAGTAATTTGTCAGTACTTGCTGTAATTTATTTCTAGTCAGATTTCTTCATGTATTTGCTAGTGTTGCAGTATTAATGGTGGTGCTTACCCTGAACATGAGCAAAAGAATCATTCCATAACATAGAACATGAGGATACACAGTCCTAGTGAAAGTCCTAATGCATTAACTAAAGATAGACAGGATTTTGAATTCTGTTAGTCCCCCTTTTTGTTTTGATCCTAATTCAAAATGTGTCAGTATTTTTCAAATGCACTTTTGAATAAAGCTGCCCATATAGGGAAGTAATGTACATCTGCCCTTTATTCTGCACTTACACACTTTAAATGTGTGCTCTAAATTAGTTTCTCTGCTTTTCAGTGTGTAGGGAAGCTCTGTAACCAAGAAATAACTTCCTTGGTTGCCCCCATGGTGGCAGTCTCTCATGGTGCTGTGTACGTCCTCTCCCTCGTACACCCATCTGGAGACCTATGATCTGGGGACTGAGGGGATTAGAGGGAGTTGCAGGGAGTGCAAGGCAGTATCCACATATCCAACGAATCCAACACCCATCTCCCCCTCTACTCTCTCACTGGTCTCTCCTTTGGATCCCACTCAGCACAACAGAGGGCTCCTCAGGTAGTTAGTGACAGTGCAGATGCAGTAAACAAAGCCTTGTTATTTTGCGTGAGACAGAGAAGGGTTGGGAATTTCCCAGAGTCTATTGGTCATTCTCACAATGCATTTCATAGGCAGTTTTGCCATAACAGAGTGTTACCCCAGGTGGTGGCCAGAACTACTCTTTCCCCTCTGTTTTTGGGAATGACCTCCCCTACCTGGTTGGGAGGGTTCTGGGACAGTATCCAGAGCACAGCAATGGAGGCACGACGCACGTCCTCGCTGCCAGAGGCCAGGAGAGAGCACAGCTTGGGCAGGACGTTCTCAGCAACCATCTCGGCCTGGATGTCCACTGGTATGGGAAAACAACTCAGGTCAGGGAGGTTCAGAGCACTGCAGGGAGGCATTCAGGCTCTGACTCAAACAGCTGACTGTTGCCTCAGTGATCAAATTAAAGGGGACCTTCCCATCTCCACGGGATGGGGCAATGCCAGATGTCCAGTTATAAGAATAAACCCTCATTTGTTACGGTTCCTTTTGGTGAGGGATTAGTACAAGCTTGATGGCAGAATGTAGGTTTGGGCACCCTCAGTCCACGTCTGAACATCAAAAAAAACAATGAGGGGAATTCTCTTAGTCCATCGCTGGCATAAGACCAGGTAAGAAGGTGGCAGCTTCTGCTGCACAAACAGAAAGACCTCCCAAGCACCACCTGTCTCACAGAGTTAGGGTTAGCCAGAAGAGAGCCCAGCCATCCCACCGAGCTGTTATACCCCACTCGCCCCTGCAACCTCAGTGAATGCGCTAAAAGGCAATGCCAGAGCAGCCAGCAGATGGAGAGGCAGATCTAAAAGGCCAAGCAGACCAAGGGGTTTCAAATATGCCAAGGAGCAGCACAGCACTTCCTTCACTCTCACCTCCTCTACAATTGTGATTGCTTGAAAACAAAGCACCTCTACATTTTCTAGATGAGTAACTCTACCCTGGAGTCTGGGGCTTTAGCATTGAGTGTGCCAGTCCTCTGCCACCATCACCTGAACATGTCATAGAAATGAATCTTGGGCATTTAAGAGGATAGGGTTTTTTAAGAGGATGACAAATGCATGGGAGAAAATTAGATTTAATGATAGACAGAATCATGCCTTGGAGAAGACAGGTCCCTGTAGCAGGCTTGGGGGAATTCAGAGATGCAGCCACAAGCGAGTCCAGAGAGAGAATGAATCTTTATTATTGTTACAACACCATAACATAAGTGAAAACTTCCAGATACAAGATTGTTTACAAAAAACCTATCTTACTATTTACATAGTCTGCATAGCAAACTAGAAGTTTCCCACAGAAATGAAGGAGAAGGAAAAATCCTCTGCCCAGGAGCTTTTTAGTATCCACAGGTCCCCACTCAATAAGCAATTTCAGGAGACAGTCTGTCCTAATTGGGTTTAATGCTTAGGAGACACGGAAAGGAGGAAAACTTAGCAACTTACTAAGGCTCTGTGCGTAAGAACACCTCTGCTGCCTCTCTCACCTTCTCCAGATACTCCCCTTTCTACCTGGGAGCTCTAAGACAGATTTAGTTAGGATTTTCACTGCACCTTCCTCTTCCCTTAACATCCAGTTAAAATGTAGAAAAGAGGGTGTCTCTTTGCTTTTAATAGGAAAGGTTCCCAGCCCACTGTGCTCACTCTGAAAGGCAGAGGGCGAAAGAAATAGTGTGGTTCCTTCAATCTCCAAGACATTGCTTACCACTGGCAGCCAAATTTCTTAGGCAAACACATGCCTGGCTTGAAACCTGCTTGTGCCAAAGAGGAAAAAAAAAAGAATGAGAGAGAGGAGGAAAAAGAGCAGTTTCAGTAATGCATGTTCTTGCCTATTGCATACAAAATAAACACGACAACACTAGCAAGCTATTACATTCTCTTCGAGAATAAATTTCGACACATGATTTTTTTTCAAAGTTTTGATGAATTTTTTTTCAACCTCCTTGTATCATTCATCCTATTGTTGATGAAGTATGGGGTTCAGATGTTGGTTTTATTTTAGAATGTCTGGTAAGTTACAAGAAAAAGAAGGGAAAGAAATTGCCCCATTTGCTTTGCCTTTTTTTCACCTCCCTTCTACACAGAATTTCAGGTTCCACCCTGAACTGTGGTTTCTTGAAGTTTCTTTGATGTGGCTTCCAACAAAGCAAAATTTTCAAGATGCTGTTCCTTGAAGCCATATAGTAAAAGTTCTGGATACCAAAAAGAAATAAAAAAGGTAGCATAACAGATGTGTCAGACACCTTCTGTCACAAGGCACAATGATCAAAGATAGAGCCTGGACAGGGCACTTTCTCACATGATGCTTCAAGTTAATAGCACACAGGCCATCCTAGTCTAAAGGAAGTGTCCAGGGCTGTAGAACAACTTTAATAATTTCCCTTTGCTTTCTTCATACATTGACCTTGTAGAACCCATGTGTTTTCTATTATAGGTGTCTTTTCTCATGGGAAAGATGCTGCATAGGTACCTGTACCGTAGATGAACAGAATGATGGGAGGCTGAAACTGGAAGTCCAAGTTTATAGCTCTACTCACATGCTAAGTCTTTTCACAAAGGGAAAGCTACAGCTTTACCTTGTCCACAGGAGAGGATAGGAGAGAGATCAGTGTCTGCAGCAGGAATCTGTCACTGGGTCTCAGCAAGGCTTTGTGGTGCTGAACATTGGCTGCCACGTTGCTTAGGGCAGCGCAGCTGTAATACTGCAAAGAACCAAGACAAAATGTAGAAGGAGAGGTCAGAGTGGTGACACGTTGAAGAGGATATAAAAAAATTGGAGAAATGCTCAGATTTAAAACTGATGAAAATAAAGTGCTTTTTCACCTTAAGGGTGTTTATGGGGTAGACACAACATGCTGTAGCTACTGCAGCAATCCTGCTGGGGCATGTTGTACAAACTCATTAGGAACCTGGCTGTTTGGGAATGTGCTGTGCGGCTGCAATGACATTGCTGCTGGCACCTAAGTTAGGTCATCTGCTTCTACTGTATTATATGTTTACATTGATTTACTCAAGCTCGATGTAGCTATTGCCCTAGCATGCCAAGAGATCATTTCAAAAGGATCTAAACATTAACGCTAGGGAGGATTACACATATAAGAGTATCTATTACTAGGGAGGTATAATTAGAAGAAACAGGTTGAGCTACAGAGATGGAAATTTTAAGTTGAATCTCAGAGAAATCTAAAAATGCTGAAACAGTTTGCAGAATGCAATTCCAGAGGGTCCATCCCTTCAGACATTTAAAAAAAATCTGAATAGAGATAATGAAACTGATGGAGAAAACAATTCTGCGCTACTCAAAGGACTGAATGAACAAACCAGCAGGGTGTAAGGCTTACAACTCTGATTCATAGTTTATTTATCACCATATTTTTGCATTCAGATGAGCTCTCTGCTGAGTGTGCAGAATCACAAAGAGGTGTCTGTGATAAGCATAAAATAGGAAGATTTACAGATATTTACAACAACAAGAAAAAGATGTCTTCAAGTTATGTCTTCTCAGATTACTTAGTAACATTGCTCAGAGTGGAAGATCAAAGTTAGGATGCAAAAAAACCCTCCAAAACCAAACAAAAAATCAAAATCTAGAGGAAGAGACCTATCTGCAACTTGTCTGATGATCTGAAAGACACAAGAAGGTAGCCACATAACAACCCTGTGCGTGCACTAATGTGTGCTGGCAGACAAAGTTTTGTGTCATAAACTTTCTCCTGTGGAGTTTGACAAATTGAGTCTTCTAATATACATTATCTGAATAAGCTGAGTTTCACCAAGATGCTCTCACATGTTTCTCTACTTCACTAGAGAAACCTTTCCTCCTCTCCCCATTTTCATTTCTGCATACTGTGGTTCGTGCTCTCCTTACAGTCACAATGTTACTGTTTTAAAATCTGACCTATTTTAGCCATACCTGGACTTCTGAGTCAGGAGATTCCAGCAGCAAGGCAAGAACTGGTAGGGCTCCTTCCTTGCACAGGACTTGTTGGATTTTCTCTGCCATTAAAAAGAAAAAGTAAAAGTGTCTTCCTCCTACCCTCCATCTCATCTGGAAGCACCATTCAAAAGGGATGTGCACAGTCCTTGGGTTCTAAAGAGTGCTGATCTTGTCCAAATATATGCCAGTCAGTGTGACTGGAGAGTATATAATTTAGAGCTTGTGTAATGAAGTAGTATGCAGGTATTTTAGCAAACAGACTAGCAGACTGTCTGATTAAGCTTTTCCTGGTTTTATGCTAAAAACTGCTCTGAGAATCTGAATTGCTGGAGATGCTGAAAAGCCTCAGGTATCGTCTTCACTATGATTTCTGTGTTTCAAAAACAAATTATTTAAAATATTCTGAATGATACCTGAAATGAATTAGCCAACTGTATAAGCTCTTGCCAACTGTTTCCTTCCACAATACAGAGTTCAGAGATGTTACTCATGACTTTATCATTTAGCTCTGTGGAATAATGTTATCGTCTTGGTAAGTGAGATTTAACGCTGGTTTGTTTCAGAGTTAATTATGGTAGTCTGCATATAATTGCAGACGACCAAGTACTGCTTTTGATAAAGCTGTTGGCTGATACTCCAGGAGCCTTTAATGTCTGACCCATGATAGTTATACTTAGCATATTTCAGCATAGAGTTAGTCAGAACAAGCAAAAAGTTCCTAAAGCTCAACTTTGTTGGATAAGCTTCTGAGATTGCTTTAAAGTACACCAAATGTGCTTCTAACTTTTTAGGCCAAGTTATTTCTTTAACAAATGTTGGGGTTTTTTTCTATTTCTTTGACTGTCTAAATATTCATATACTAGCCCCTTGGAGTTGAAAATCAAGCCTTTCTGTTTTGCTGCTAGGCAAAAGAGGGCCTGTATCAGCTAAAATCATCACTTAAATCATCAACCTGTAGTACCAACATGAATGCCATATGCATCTGTTGCTCAGATATGCTTTTATTCTTGCCTTAACCCTTTTGGATTATTTTTCTATGAGTGAATTCTCTTTTGGCAACTTAGGTAAACCATTAGTCTGAAAGTACCTGATTGTGTGAGGTTCAGAATAGCACCAACTGCATTTTGTTGGACTCTGGGATCATAGGACTTGGCAAGAGACAGTAGGGGTGTAATTCCTCTAGCAGCACCAATAGCCTCTCGGTTAGACTCTGGAGAAAAGAATCAGAGAGAAAGAAATACTTAGTGCCATCTTACTGTGAGCCACAAGCAGGATAACTAGCAGGACTAGTTCTTTGGTGTTCCCTTCCCTGATTTCTCTGCCTGCTCAAAGGAAACTGTTAAAAATTCAGAGAGTTTAACAGGAAAGAAACCAACTCATGACTTCTGGATTGGCCATAAATCGCAGCAGGTTCAATGCTTTTGGTTTGTGACTAGGATAATTAAAATATCCTTAAGTCCCTTTAAACAGGTTAACAAAGTGTCATACTTGCTTCATACCCTTGGTATGCCTGACAAGCTATTCACAGTGTGATAACCAAAGCTACATCATCAACTGCACGTAAGTTTTAACTAATTTAGTAGGGTATATTCAGGGCCAGTTTCTCTTTTGGAATGTCCCTGTGTCACTCACTTGACAGCTATAAACAATGCAGAGGTTTCTAAAGACAGAATTTGATTTAAATATTGGAATTTGAAAAGATGATGCTTCTCTGATTTGGTGGTGATTCCGTGCATGGCAATGTATTAAGCTGTGCAGTTGTAATCAATATCCTGGTGTACAAGGAGAACTCAAAAGAGATCTGCAGAATCCCTTAAGACTCTTGGATGAAAAACTGATGGAAAAAATAAAAACTGTAATACTTAATGCTGTAAAATTAACAATATTTATAGACAGTTTAAACAATGGCCAGTCTGTGGAAGTTTGCTGAGAGAAACATGAAGCTGACAGAACAAAAAAAATAAAGGTATTTGGATGATATCAAGTCTTCAGGTGCTAACTAACTTAGAGAGTTATGAGAACAAAACTGCTAGTTTTATACCTGGAGCCTATCTAGTGGGAAATTGACATCAACAGTTTATCCAGGACATTTATTCAAATATAGCTCAGATAGTATCAGTTTAATATTCCAGGGCAAGTAATTTTCTGTCTTCCTATGAGTATATACTCAAGTAAGTAACTTTTATTCTGGAAAAAAAATTGAGAAAAATAATTGTTCTGGGAAGAGTAATGTATTTAAAAATAGCTTTTCCATGTGGAAAGCTATTATTCTGGTGAAATATTCGGGTCCCTTTCACAGACAAGCCTTTCTCTGATCTAATCTGCCTACATACTGTTCTTTTGTTTCCCTCAGTAGAAGGAGAAAGTCTTTTGTATGGCTCCAACTGATGGAAACCAGTCTGGTGTGATGCAAACTACTCTGCTGAGTAAAAAAGAGAGGTAAAAAGATTAAGAATTCAGATATCGCTGCTTCCTTTATTCTTGTACACAATACACTCCATGAATGTTTGTGAATGTGGAAAAGAACCTTACATTTGAGAAAAAAGATTACGAACATTTGGACAAAACTTGGGCAAATTCTTTCTTCTCTCAGATATTGAGGCTGAACACTTGTTTTGCCAGTTTATGATGACAGACTGGATGGTGAAATCTATCTCATCAAGATGTGTAGTTGTATTACCACCTCCGTAAGCGATGTGGCAGGATAGATCATGTTTCTCTCCTGGACCACCTGTTTATCTTAAATAATGCGGTCCCTCCACTGATGCCACTGCAACCACTGATGCCCCTTGGAATGCTTTTAGAAGGAAACCATGTGTTCAGATGCTACTCTAAAGTGGGAAAATCAACAACATCTACTCAAGCTGTGTTTGAATAACTCACTAATTTATAAATTCTTTCTTTCCACTCTCTGGCATTTGTGTGCTTAAAAATTTCCCTGTCAGAACAACTTTGAATGTGCTTTACAGTCAGTGCATCCTCCTTGTTTTAGCTTAAAGCAGATGTTCAGGCCCCCCTAAACCCTGAAGCTGTGAACATTTAGTTGTTATGAAGTACTCTGAGTTCTTATCCCAGAACTGATTACTTTCACTCACTGATTGAAGAGCTGCAGATAATTGCAAATATGCATGTGTCCTTTTGCTGTGTGGACAAATGCTGGTGCTGGAACAAACTAACCTCCAAATAATTTTCATCTGAATGGGTTGGTTTGCTCTTCTTATTTTCAGCTCCCTATTGCAGCAGGGAGACAACCCAGTTTTAACATGACCTGTAGTAACACTGCTAAACAGTCTCACTCTGTACATAGTCTTGCATGCTCGTTGCAGCAGAATTGAGACCATTCTTAGATGCAGAATTTTAGTCACCTTAAAGCTATCTAAGGATCTTCCTCATCTGGTTGTGCTTCCATATTTATCTTTTTTGCATAAATGGCTATCTTGAAGGATATGACTGAACAGGATACTTTTCTCAAGCAGACACTTAAAAATATCAGAGTCTGTGAGTTAAAATTAAAATAAACCCTGGAGAATTGCCTCTTGCTTTAGTCTCATTGCTGTGGTAGCTAAATATAGTCTGAAAAACAAATAAATGGATCCAGCCCATTTAAATCCTGGTTAAACTGGGACAGAGATCCTCAAGACTGATTTCCAGGCAGCAACCCAGCCTATGCAGGACTGCCTATGTTCAGCTTTGAAAGCTCCTTGAGTGCTTAATTTGGAGTACTTGTGCTCAGAAGGACACTGGCACTTAAGGGAGTGTGCAAAGGCATTACAAGACCATGGAATGAAGGTGGAGTGGATCTGGAGTAGCTGAGGGTTCCCGATATTCCAGGTCAAAGACATGTAGAAGGGCAAGAGTGTCTTCAGGACTAACATCCTTAGGTGCCCAAACAAGTCGCTTTCTCCGTGGACTGTTTAAAACAGGTGAAAGGACACCTCTCTTTAAATCTTCAGGGGGGTTAACTTCACTGACCCTACACAAAGAAAGTCTTTCTAGTGCCAGGTACATAAAATTTTAGTGATGCCATGCCTAATTAAGATATTTAAATGAGGCAATTTGCATTCCACACAAAGTAATGTAGTATGTAGAATTCTTAACCCGACTGTAATAATATACAATGCTTAAAAATAAGCCCCTGAGGGGAAAGTATTTAAAAATCTGAAAATAAAACAAAAAGGTGGAATAAAATGCAAATCAGCACTTTCATGTGGTTGGATCCTGCTTATCCACTCCCCCTTTGCAACATAAATACTTAAATGAGAAATTAACACTTTCATCATTCTTCCCTCAGCCTTCTGGGACATCAGACTGCAACTTCCCATGCTGGAGAGGGAAGCTGGCAGAATAAATGCTACAGGGAAGGAAATAAATGTTATTCGTGGCTTTTCTACAGACTTGTACACAATTTGTACTGTAGAACTATGAGTTTGCACAAGGTAGAATAAGACAGACTAACATGATAACCTTTCTTTTGGTAACTGTGGCTGAACTAACCTGTCTGGATACCAGGAAAATATTAATATCACTATATGAAATATGCATAGTTAAGTAGAAGTTGATGACAAATGCAAGTAGTACATGATGGGTAACAAACTGACTGAAAGCAAGCTGGTAGCAAGTTTTACTGAATGGGAATGACCACCTGGGAAGCGACTACAAATGGAATTCCATGAGGGCGGCTCCATACTTGTTTGGAACCAGAAAGTTAATAAAAACTTATGAATGTAGAACTGTCAATGCTGTGGAAGACCAGAATATTTTACAAATAAAAGACAAGTTAGAAGACTGAAGCAACAGAAACAGAATGAAACCTTTACAAAATGCAGGGATATGCACTTGGAAACATTTGTGGTAGAGCCTTGATTACTTGGTGTCTGCTGGAAATAGCAGCAGAGGAGGAGCAAGACTAAGTCATTAAGTCAGCTGTAGGATGACAATATCACCATGGCACAATCACCAAACCTTTAAGTGTTACCATGAGATGTACCAAAAAACATATTTCCCTACGCGCCACAATAAAAGGCACAGGTGAGACCCCAGCTGAAATACTGCACATTTCTGGTGACTTCTCTTTCAGAAGAGATGAATCCAAAACGGAATTCCTGCAGCATTTATCTATGTCTTGAGACTGTAACAATGCCTGAGGCCTGTGGTATCATGATACAGCACATGCAAATGCTATGTTCCATTCCTGGAACATATAATTTACACCCAGAAGGACTCTGAAGATGAATGGAGAGCCTCACTTACAAGGGGAGTCTTAAAAGAGCTTGGATTTCTCAGTCTAGTAAAATGCAGGAACCTCATCAGTGTAGACATCAGAGAGACAGAATTACTGAAGCAAAAGCCAATGCAGACATTAATTAAGATAAGCTGGTCATGAATATGTTTGGGATGTAAATCAGAAAAAGGTTTGTAATTATAAGAGCATGAAGGTCAGAAACACTGAGAAAAATAACTGGAATGTCAAGAGGTTGAATTTATGATGTGGGAATACCAAAACTTGCTGCTGCATCTTAGGACTCTTAAACCAATTGCAAATAGGTTGTTTCATCTTAAAATATGATGGAAGAGTTGAATGAATTCACTGCAGAGGATAAAGGCAAAGAGAATACTCACCTGAAACAGCCAAAGTCATGATGCAGGCACAGGAATTACACTGCACAGTGGGATCCTCTGACTCAAGCAGATCCAGAATTGGCTCAAGTAAACCCATTTGGACAACTAATTCTTTGTCAACTATTCATAAATTCAAGAAAAAAATGGACAAATAGAAAAGTAAACAGTTAGTGATTTTGTGGAAAGAATACATCATCCGCTGACTGTTTTGGAGATCTACATTATGATAATACAAAAGAGACCTAAGATGGAAACAGCCTGAAAGCCACTCTCAGTCCCTAGCTTGGTTTGCTTCATTCCTCTTCAGATGCATGAAAGAGTGTAAGAGATGTTTGGAGCTTTTAGGCCAGAAGGTCCCCCACACAAGGTTAATTTTGGAAAGAGCAACTGCAGCTTTCCAATAGGTTCACAATTTACTCCGCACTTCCCCTGCCTTTTCTTCTTCTCCTGAGGTCTACCCTTTAAATATTGTTTTTCATTTGTAAATAGTGACATGATATTATTTGCAGCAAAATCCTTAAAAAAAAGAAAGCAGTGAAAAAGGCCAGCTTTGCTGAAGACTGACCCTGTCTTGTGCTGTTATGGACTGCAGGATGGCATATACTTGTTGGGGCCCAGGTGCCAAGGAGTGCAGCAGCAGATGCAGCAAGGACTCCATTGATGAGGTGTGGCATGTTCATGCTCTGTCTATCAATACAAACTTTATTGGGAAGTTTTTCTTCCACATCTCCCAGATTCTATCTCAAATCTATTTTCCTCTTTAGTTACGGAAGCAAGTGAATCTACTAAGCATTTAACGTCCTTTTTATTTTCTCTGCAAGCAACTCAAGACTAAGGTCCAGTTCATAAATAACCAGAAAATGAGCACTGCCTCATACACAGAGTTTATTTCTAAGAGCTGTATCTGTTGTTTGAACTGTTGGCTGTAGATCCAAGAATGAGAATACAGTTCCCACACTGGTCTGGGAATAATTTATCAGCCTTTGCACACGGATCCAAGAACTCTTGCCACATGATATAATCTAGCTGGAGGGATCTGATATATCTTCGTGCCACCAGAAGCTATGTAGCTTGCAGTCAGAAACAGACTCACACTTGTCCCATCAGGAACAAAAAAAAGGAATCTGGATTTGTGTAGATGTGCCCTCCTTCTGTCTGAGTCTGGCTGAAGAGATACTTCTTCACCTGAAGAGAGATGTGTAGTTAATTACTCACTATTTCCTTCCAGCAAGAAGTTGACAAGGGACAAGGAAGACATCTGCTGCACCTCCAAGTCAGCAGAACGCAGTAAGGCATAGAAGGGTTCCAGATGGTCCACAGGCAGAGGGATGTTCACTGCGAGAGGAAATATTCATGAGTCCCATTGTTCACCACAGTCACATTTTTCTCTTGACGGACTTAAGCCTCAGGTGCTCCCATAGACAGGCTGAGTGGAATTCACCTTCATTAAAATTCCAGTTCTACTAGCAAACAGGGCAAGTTTCCCAAAGAGGTTTTGAATAATCAAGTACTTCAAAAACATCATGGGAAGGGAAGCAGTGTGCCTTGCTACCAAACAAGTCATTCTGCCTCACAGCAGGTCCTTGTGTTGTGGCTACCTGCACTTTTTATGGAGCAAAAAATACACAGGATAAAGCTATCACGCCAAGTGACAGAATATTCTCTTTGAAGTAAAATTAAAATAAACAAATAGATATATAAATTGCAACCTGCTTGTTGCTAGTATTTCTACCTTTTTTTAGAATCCAAACTCTTGCTGGTATTTTATTTGGGTATCTAGGCTGACTCCTAACCATTAACAAAAATTACCTCAGGAGCCAAGTGCTCCCACAGGATAGCTGGAACAAAGAAAAACATTTCCTTCATAAATCTTCACTACAATCTGGCCTCTAGAGCTTTGTCCTCTTTCAAAAAGTATATAATATAAAACATTAACTGGTCCCTATGTCCATTTCCTTTTACCATATTTGACTGTGTTGCTTTCAGGAGATTCAGTACACACTGACTCTAAATACTTTGGGTTCTGCTGAGTTTTACAGAAGTATACCAATTTCATAAATAACAGTCTTTTATAATCATGAGCAATACCTCCTTATAGTAGAACCCAGAACTGACTCGGCCTACATGGCAAGGACAGTTTTCCATCTTCCTTGGCAAACAACATAGCATGAAAGCAAAAAAAAAAAAACAAACTTGCTTTATGAATCAAAAGGAGTTTCACAGTTTGAAACAATACTTTTATTTCTAATTACATGAAAATTTTCTAATGCACTGAGATAACTTACTGTGCTGACTCATATGCAAGTAATAGAGGGCAGCTGACTGCTGTAAACCCGGGTTTTCTGAAAAGGATAAGGTCCTCAAGGCTTCCAGAGAGTCCTTTCCAAGTGGAGACATTTCAAAATCTAAAGATGTAAAATGACAGCACGGGCTCAATTACATCTGAAAAGGGTTAGTTTACAAAAAGAAATTAAAATTTACAGCCAACCAAACACATAAGGATTTTTGTACTACAACAACTCTTTAAAGCCCATCTCTCTTTATTCATGTTTCCATGGGCAGAAGCAATAGATGAACTGGGAATAACCTGTCCATGGCAATGCCTCTTGTAAAGCTCACAAAGCTAGTGATTGGAAACAAGATAAATTATAACCTTTAGACACTTCTGTGCTATCTAATATAAATGCAGGTGTTCTTGTTCTCCATAAAAATCTTTATAATTTTCTGAATCTTTGTGAAAATGTATCTACTGAACATGGTGTTCTTAGTTAAGAACTATCGAAAGAGTATAAATTTCTAATTTACCACATGTGAAGTTCACTCTTTTTCCTGTCTTGGGTATTGAAATAAAGGATTTAAGGGAATAGCAACATGGACTGCAAATGGGCTTGCCTCAGGCTCAAATTTCTAGCATGAGTCTACCTGTTCTCAAGCATGATAGGTCCCCTATGAATAAACCAGATGTTCAACAACAGTCATCAAGCAATAGCAGTCATGCATGACTTCTGTAAGTCACTGTATAATATAATATGTGGAATGGATCAGAAGAGAGGAAAATGAAAGGGACATTGAACCAATGAACAGAGTTAAAAAGGTAATGTATGATTGACTGGTGGAGCAAACAATAACATTTTCAGGCAATAGATTACAGCTGTGCATTAATGATTGAAATATCTCTATGAAAAATATCTAGCTACTTTACCTCCCATGGGACAAAGAAATGTGAGGGATGTGAGGGGCATGAGCTTTCATGCCTCAGTGCAAAACACAGCCAATATCTCAAGCCATTAGAAGCTGCTGACATGTCAAGACTAGCAAACTCCTACCTTCAGGATTAGGTAAGTGAGCTTCACAGAACTGCTTCATATAAAGATCAATTTTGTTTAATAATTAGTAATACACACAAAGATAAGGACTTGCCCCTGTGCGTGCAAGAGGCAAGTTTCAGAGAAAACAAACAAAAATCTCTTCATGTGGTTTAATTCTGTTCTTTTCACTATCTGAACCTGAATCTGACTATCTGATTCTTCCACACATCTGTGGCTTTGTTTGGGAGAGTGATAAAGCTGAAACCACTCAAAATCTTCACTTGCTTAAAGTATCAAAATTTGCTGCTCTGGCTAACAGATCAGTGTGATGATCAACCACGAAGTCTCTCCTTGCACCCAAATTGCCCAAACACTGTCTTCTTGCTTATTATATTTTGTTCAGAACTGAGGATAGGCTTGCTCCCTCTTGGAATAATATACACACGTGAGTGTTAAAGTAAGAGGTGTCTCGGTTCTCTTTGTGAGGCTTCCCTGCCTCCATTTGCCTATGCAGTAAGATTTGGCCACTCAAGAGAATTAACCTTGGTTCTGCTTCCTGGATGCTGTATGTGTCCTGTTGTGGACAGTGGGACCTCCCTGAAAGCCCACATTGTCATCTGTGTACTACTGCCAGAGAAGCTCTACGCTTCCTGCTGCTGTACCCCAACTCCCAAGGATCCAAGATAGACCAGACTTTTGAAGACTGATCTCAGAGAGGAAAGGATCTCTCAAGAAAACATCCATTTAGTCTTTCCAGGGAGCAACAGTGGCTGCTACAAGGGGCCATCCTGGCCTCCCCTTCATTACACTTCATCCATCAACTGAGATGGGATACTGCCAAGACAGTCTCCTATAGAGTCAGGAGCATGCTAGCCTTTGGATGAAAAAGTTCAGCTCTGGAAGATGTCCACTGTATAACAAGCTGAAAGATCTGTCCCTATTCTGGATATGAATGCCAGGATTTAACCAGTGCTAAAGGTGCAACAATCAGTGAACTGTATCTGCAGCACAGGACCCACCACATTCATTGGATAATGACACCAGCTAACATCAGCTGAGGTTAATTCACATGTTCCCAACAACCAGCATCACAGCAATTAGTCCAAAGGCTGTTCCAGGACAGATAATTTCAAACAGCATTAACTATGTCACACCAAGGAAAAATGTCTCTTCTGGTTCCCCTCACCAGATTGTTTCATGTTCCCAAAGAGGCAAGTAAAGAAACAGTAGTTTCACACCCTTCACACAAATGAAAGTAGAAGCTTATGCAATTTTGTGTAGTAGTTTTAGCCCAAAGCTGCTAAACATAAAGCAATATACCCAGTTAGTTGTGAGACAAAGCAAAACCAAGCAAGCGATGACCTCTTATCTTGAGATGAGGACGGGTTTTAGATTGGACAACCAACAAAATATACTCATCCAAGATGACTGCAGGAGTGAAATAAAAAAACAAGTTTTCCTATTGATATTGTATCCTAGGACAGGACAAAGACAACATCACAAATAGAAAAACAAGGGAATTAGGCAGATAACCTGTAAAGCAAAGGAGATAGACGAAGAGTTATGGATCTACTTTGATTCAAGCAGAATCCCATGACTGTGATTAAGCCTGATGTCTAAAATATTTGTACAAAACCACAGTTGCTTGGAATCCTGCAAGCTCAGTGATGCTTGTCCCAGGGTGACTTTGATCTTCCCTACGTATAGCCCGGACATTCCTAGCATAAGTCCAAGTGTTCAGCCAACACAGAGGAGCACAACTGTGCACATCACACTGTGATCTGCCCGCTCACAGCTCAGCACCCAGTCTTAGCAAAGCCTGTGTCCAGCTTGGTCAGTTCCTTTCGACTGACTTCAAAAAAGCAACTTTAATTTCTAGGACTCACTTTTATGAAACACATTTACATGGGTTATGTATTAACAGTGGTGGCAGAGCAAGAGAGTGACTGACCATTTCTACCTAGATCCAGGTGTTGTACCACTTGAGCCCTTGGTGTCCTGTACACAAAGAAAATGCTCTGCAGCTCTGGCCTTTCCTCATCATCACCAAGCTGCTCAACACCATGCCAGAGCAGATCAGCCAGCAATGTGCTTTCAACCCACAGAACCAATCTCCTTGCTCTTTCACAATGCTTTAGAAAAAGACAAGTCCTCTTACCTGTTTCAATATGCTGCAGAAACTCCTGTGCTGTCACCCTCTCGTGAGGCTGTAGGATGGGCTTGTACAGCTGTCTGGTTTTAGAGCTGTTTTGTTTTAAGCAGGAGCATTTGCTTATCAGAGTTAAGCATTCCTTGATGCCTTGCACCAAGTCAGAGGACATTTTCTGAACAAAGCCTACAAAGTCCCGCAGCAGCTGCATGCATCGTCCACATAGCTGACCCATTCTTGTTCCAACAGCAGCACAAAGCAACAAGAAAGGGAAGATGATGGAAGAAAAGTTTCTTCTCAGTTTGACCACTTTTTGCACTAGCTTGCCTCCTCGTTGTTTGTTCTGTCTTACAGATTGCTAACACCACACCATGTGCAGCTGCTGTAAGTCAGACAAGCTTCTGTGTCCAAAAAGCTACATTTCACAAGGCTGGTTTCTGCAGATCTCCTAGAGTTCATAAATTATTATTTAAAAGGAGTGCACTGGAGGCACACTCAAACACCTTCTCTTTCCTTGAAGAAAAATAAAATAATGACCTAAACACATTTCGTGGAGAACAAATGGAGTTCAGGTCATGGAGCACCCACCAAAGTCCGTATGAGGCTAGCAAAACTCTGGGATAATGGAAAATGCAACCTCAGTTTTTGTAAGGCAGCTTTCCACATGAAAGGTAGGCACCACCTCGTCTGCACGTGTACAAGCTGCAGCTACCAATTGGAGAGAGGAAGACTAAAAAAAAGAAAAGAGCAGGTGAACAGGTTTTTCCAGTTTTTGCTGAAGCACAGATCAGAACAAAGGAGCTGTTGGACAAACAACTCATAACTCAGTCACCTGAGACTTTGCAAATCAGCAAGAATAGAAAACAGAAAAAAAAAAAAAAGACAGTGGCCAAATGAATTTAGCACTGTTTTCCTCCTGTCAAGAAAGTCCAGAGTGGGCTGGATAAGTGAGCAATGGGAGGATGCAAAAATTATCTGTGGTTTTCATGCAGAAAAAAGTAGTAAAAGGAAAATGATCAGTTCTCCTTTTGTTTAATTCACCAGTCTGGTGCATGCGCCCACCCTTGGCTGAGCAGTTTTACAAATGACCCTGGTTTAATCCTTGTAGCATGAAGTGATATTTGTAATATTGAGGATTCCAGTAAAAACTGTTTTGATTTGCAGTCACCTTAATTAGGGATCCTATAGGTACAGATCTGCTGAATGTTGATCACTTTTATTAACTATTCATAGATTTGGTGGATTTATTCTAACTGTTGCATTTGATACATTTATTAGTAAGTTTTAGCCTCTGTCCTTTAATAAATCTTTATTTTCTAAATAAACCATGTTTGAAAATCAACCCTTTGTTCTGTACCTATTGGTGATTGAAACACGGACTTCGCTGGGTTCATGCAAAGCCAATTTTTAATACACAGAGCACATCTTTATATAGTGTTACAAACCCACAGTTCAGCAACTACAAACTTCAACTTCTAAAATGACACACTTAACATTTCTAAAGACTGCAGATTACAATCTCCTCGCCCAATCTCCCGTTAACGATCCTGCTCTTTGTCTCTTCTCCTGCTCTTTGTTTCATCTCTGCCAGACTCGACCCGCCCGTCTCTCTCAAGGTCTCACACCAAGCAAAGCCATTCTCTGTGGCCGCATTTTGAACCCCCACATGTACCCATCTCCAAACACTCATGAACAGGTTGATCCAAATCTCTCTGGTCTGTCTAAAAACTGCTGTTTTTTCTCTTGATGTAATTTTCCTAAACACAAAGACCACTTGTCACAAATAAGCCTACTTACACTGGTAAGCCAAAAGATATGAGACCTCTAATACATAATGCAATTCATTACAAAGAACTGGGACTTTGATTTTTCTGGCTACTTCCTTGACCAGCTCTGCAAACCCACTGAGTTGTGATCTCTGTCTAGCTTCTTAATGTTACCAAAAGCGGGGCTAATATTTCTATTTTCTCACCATGTTTTCTGGATCCTTTCAGTAGGGGTCTTCTAAAGCATAGGGAACCTGTGTGATTGCCAGGCCCTACTTCTGCCACCACTTGCTCTTCACCTTTTGCTCGTCATCTTGCACCCTTCAGCTTTCATCCTAAAAGCCTGTTATCCATCCCATGCTCCTTCTGTCTCTTGCTCTATTCTAATGAACTTAATGTTTAATTGTGAGATTCTTTAAAGGTACTCAAAAAAGTAAAAGTACTTGAACTGTACTGCACTGAGATGAGAGAACAACAAGACTGTTTCAATGAAGCATTTGCTCGTAATGAATGCATTTCTGTAATGTTCTTACTAAACATTTCAAAATGTATTGTGAACACTAAAACAGCTTTCCAACACATCTGTAAAGAAGATATTCCCAAAATGGTTTAAAAACACGTTTCAGAGATGCTGAGCTCTTGCAACTCTGTTTTAGATAAGCGGGAGTTAAAGAAGTGCATGACACTTAAACATTAGGCTATAATTTGCCTGAAGGCATAAAACTCAGGTGTCCTGATACCTAGTTTGGTGACTCAGGCAGGAAATTGTTCTTTGATTTGAAACAACTACTTGAAAGTCAGTGTAGAAGACAGGTTTGTGGATCTTCAAATATACTCTGAAATCACAACAGCTGCTGTACAAGTTGAAACTATAAATCAAATATTTTTGATTGGTTTCATGACCTTGATAAGTTTCCTTATTTAATTGAATAAAATGTCAGCTTAAGTCTTCAGAAGAGGAAAAAAATAGCAGTGCTGTAATAATGTTAGACTATTTTTGGTTTTATTCTTGTACAGAACATGTTTCAAATAGTCAATTTTCCACAGTCCACATCTTGATTTTTGTCTCCAAAGGAAAAAAAAAATAAATCTGTTCCTTTGTACAGTGTTTAAAAAAGCCTCTCCAAACCATTTCCATTCTGTTTGTGTGCAAAAGACACTTCCAAGCAGTAACCTTCCTGCGTGAAGGCTGTTCGGAATTCCAAAAACGCATTTGGAAGTTTAAATCTATTTGCCAAAAAACACATGAATGCTGTAGCTAAACAGCACTTTTGACAGAAAGTTTCCACTAGTCCAGCATTTAATCTGCTGTGTATTTTGTCTCTGCAAATGAGAGAAAATACTGCTTTTGGGCACAGTCCCTTAAGCATCTAACACTCACAGTAGGTTTATTTTGTTTTGAATCAAAAACTGAAAAAGTAAAAAATATTCTTCTTCTACCATTTTGCTCATGCAGCATGCCACTGCTTGAACTGCTTCTTGTAACAGAAATTCCTTTATCCAGTTTAAAATGGTGCCTAACTTCTGGTCGCTCAGAAGTTGACTGGCACTGGAGACGTATACACAAACATGCTTTCCACTCCTCTTTCACACATGACCTAGGGCCTCTTCATGCTAACAGGCCCCCAAGCACCTTCAGGCTCTGACATAAATATTGGGGGGAAAAAAGGTATTTGAGCTATGGTAGCAAAATTTTAGCTCAAGGCTCTGGATTTTAGAAATATTGTTATCCCTGTGGCTTTAATCAATGGAAAAAGGGTTTTTGCAAAGTGTAGGGGAGAGACAGTGGTTGAAAACTTATGTAGTCTTACTTGACTTGTGTGCCAGTCAAATAAGAAAACAGATACTTAAATGCTTAAAAAGCCATAAATGGAAAGATTATACACAAGGCTTGTTACTCAAGAATCTAAAACTCTAAGAAATTGAACTAATTAAATTTGCATTTTATAAATTTGTCCCATGTAATTTTTTTATTGCAACTTCGTCTTACACACATTTCTTTCACACTCTTCTCTCACCTTCTTGTTCAAGGGTGAGGAAAGCACTGTACAGTTTAGAAATATGTAAGATGGCTGTGCATTACTGCTTGTTTAGCAACAGATGTGATTTAAAAGGTTGTAGCTTCCCTAATGCCTAGCAGGTCTTTATTGTCCCTGTAACTGCAGTTGAGGCCTCCTCACTTGCACCAATTCAGTGCTCTTTAAACTGGATTTATGAAATCTTGTGACTATAAAATACCCACAGAAAACTATCAACAAACTGAAGGACTTATGTTCTGGAATGGACTGACCATTAACAGAATAGTAGAATAAAATATAGAATTTGAAAAAAAATTATTGGGGAAGCAAAACAATTGTAAACTCTGAGTCTAACATGTGCAACTTACATTACTACTGAGGTCATATATATATGTATATACACACACACATACACACATATATACATATATATGTGTATATATACACAAAATACATATAGTGTATATATACACAAAATACATATAATATATATATAAAATACACACAATTGTGTGTGTGTGTGTATGTGTGTGTGTAAATATTAACTGCTATGAATTCAGGAGGAATTCAGCTGAACATAAACAGACTACAGTCATTCAAACAGGATGGAGGAAGCCAGATGTGAGGACTTCATAGACCCAGATTGGTGTAAATCTGCCAGCAGTTACTTCATTGCAGAGCTTTGTGGGCATTCACTGCAATTTCTGTAGAGTATAAAGGAAGTTGTTCTCACGGCATGTAATTCCTTGGCTGAGGTATTTGCCCATCCTCCTTCAGAGGGAGAGTGCCATCTACTGAAGCACTCCTTCACACAGTTCCCTTGAGCCTTGTCCCACTCACAGGTGACAAAATCCATTCAAAGGGGTTGTAAAACTGAACAAGGTTTTAAAAGGAAAAGCAGCTGCTATAGATGTGAATCTCTGCTGTAAAGCACCAGCTGCATGTAAAGAACCGGGCCAAAGATGGTAAATACAACCACTGACTTGTGCAAGCCTGTGCTCCAGCTTTTGAAGAGATTAAAGACAACCTCACTCTGCGTTTCTTCATTCCTAATAAATCCTTGGAACTGAGATTACATTACCACTTTGTAACTCTTAGGAGTGGCATTCCCTGAAGGGACAATCGAATGTCACTGCTGACTATCAACCATGGACTTTCCTACTGATTCCTCCATTCTGTGTTAGTGCTCCCAAGATGCACAACTACTCAGCTGACTCATTGAATAGTGAGAACACCTGAAAACAGGTGTTCACCAGGAATCTGGCTTGGACCAGTGATGACACAGTATTATTGTGCTGCTTTGTCTTTATGTATTTTCCCATTGTCTTGAGCTTCACATTTTGTTGTAAATTTTCTAGACTGTTACTGTACTCAAATAAAGCAGCAGTTTGTGCCATGCTCAGAGCTACTGTCTCCTATGCTAATAATAATCACATAAATTGATTTATTTTTTGTATTTTTTATTGCTTTGTAACAAAAGATAGTGTCTCTCACAGCTCAGAGGTGCCCATGTATGTTAGAGGTTTGAACAAATTGTACAAAAAGAAAGTTAAATTTTACAAGGTAAATTACCACACAAAGTCATGGAATCAGAGGAGAGGGAGACCTGTCAGGTTGTGTTTCGTATGAATACCCTTAGAAAACCACTGGTTTGATGTCTTTCAAGGCACAGGTGCATGTCCAGATGCTTTTGCTCTACTGAAGAATCACACAGCCTATAGCTCAAACATCACGTTTGGCAAGACAAGGGGTGAACACAACTTTGAAAGAACTTTCCTTATTTATCATTAGGCAAATATATTTGCCAAAACCTTACAATATATTTTCAAAAAGTTTCACATTGTAGTTTGTTTTTTCCATCTGGGCACATAGTATGTTGTCTTAAATACAATAGAGAACTGAGAGAAGAAGTCTTTCTGTAAGATACATCCTCATGTATCTTATTTTGGCTTATGTCCGACAAATCTTTGTTGGTGCCAATGGGATTGAGTGCACCCTCAACAAGTTTGCCAACAACACCAAGTTGAGCGGTGTGGTCAACACACTGCAGGGAAGGGATGCCATCCAGAGCAACCAGGATAGGCTTGACATGGGCCTGTATGAACCTCATGAAGTTCAATAGGGCCAAGTGCAAGGTTCTACACCTGGATCACAATAATCCCAAGCACAAGCACAGGTTGGCAGAGAATGGACTGAGAGCAGCCCTGAGGAGGAGAACTCGGGGGTGCTGATGGATGAGAGGCTGGACATGAGCCAGCAATGTGAGCTCACTGTACAGAAAGCCGGTTGTATCCTGGGCTGCATCCAAAGCAGTGTGGCCAGCAGGAGGACGGAGGGGATTCTGCCCCTCTGCTCTGCTCTTGTGAGACCCCACCTGGAGTGCTGCAGCCAGCTCTGAGGCCCCAACACAACAAGGATATGGACCTGTTCGAGCACATCCAGAGGCATCTCACAAAGAGGACCGGAGGGCTGGAGCACCTCTCCTATGAAGAGAGCTGGGGTAGTTCAGTCAGGAGATGAGAGAGCTCCAAGGAGGAGATCATACAGCAGCCTGCCAGTACCTATGGGTGGGGGACTACAAGAGGGCCAGAAAGTGACTTTTTACAAGGGCATGTAATGACAGGACAAGGGGCAATGGCTTTAAACTGAAAGAGGGTAGGTTTAGATCAGGTATCATGAAGAAATTCTTACTGTGAGAGTGGTGAGGCACTGGCACAGGCTGCCCAGATAAGCTGGGGATGCCCCATCTCTGGAAGTGTTCAAGGCCAGACTGGATGGGGCTTTGAGCAACCTAGTCTAGCGGAAGGTGTCCCTCCTGCATGAGCAAATCTCAGAACCATTAAGAAATAGAAGGAGGTGTACTGAATGCAGCCAAATTCCATGACAGTTCTGAGAACCTTATAGGCCCTGGCAAATTATCTTCTCTCACAGGTTCATCATCATAGGTCAAGGAGCCTCTTCATTAATAGTGCCTTATTGTTGGTTACAGCAAAAGCTGTAGCACGTGTGAGGTACACATCCGTTATCCCTATCCCTGCAGAAAGGAAAACTTTAAAAGGAGAGAGGGATTTGTTTCTCTCTAGGCCAGACTGTTCATCAGTTAACCACACTGTTTTTATTTCAGCACCAACTACTCGTTGCTTGCTGCCTCCATAGAAAACTTAAGAGCCAAAATAAATAGATCTAACCAGTACATCACTTTCCCCACACATGAAAGAGCAAACCAGCATTTAGGGATTATGTCTGCTTTTCATCTTCCATGCCTTTTTCCTTCCATCAGTTGCTTTTGGCTGCCTCCTAGTCATTGTCCCCAGAATTCAAAAAACTCACATCAAAATGGGATATTTGTGTCCCTTCCTATTTTTTTGTAGTGAGTTGGTTTTTGTTTCTTGCCTCAAAAATAACAGGCAATAGCCTTTTAAAAAATAAATCAACTGTGTAAGATTCAAGCAGCATGAATTGCTCATCAATGCTCTCAAGTAAATGGTGTGATTCTTGGGGCTGTCCTGTGCACGGCTAAGAGGTGGGCTCGACACGGGTCCCTTCCAACTCAGAAAACTCTGATTCTGTGAATTTTAGTACTTGGCCAGCCTACACACCGCTTCGTGCATCAGTCAGTGGCTGCTCACCCGCAGCCCTCGGCTGCACCTTTTTGGTGGTACAGAAACCTATCGGGCGCGCTGTCCCCGGACGTGGCGCTGCTGTACCGCAACCAAGCGACGGCCGCCCGCCTGCTGCAAAAGCTGCTGCAGTAAAGCGCCGCGGCACCGCCATCTCCCTCCCGGTGCGCGGAGCGCCGGCTCCCAATGCCGCTGGATGCTGCGCCGCTGCCTGCGCTGCGCCGCGCCGCGCTACGCACACAGCCCCTTCCAAGCGACTCCCGTGCATGGATGCGCACCCCGCCCCA